>OZ023155.1:32028521-32248521 GCA_963678695.2 Diplodus puntazzo | reverse complement strand
GCTTTTTTGCTAGGGGGCACATACAACCTGGAAAAAAAGACAAATCCCTCATTCAGACAAAACAGTGTTTACAATTTCAACAATTTTGATTGGTAGTAAACTGCTGAGACACTTTATTTCCGCCTTTCCCTTCAGTACAAAATCACTGCAAGAAATCTGTCATTGTGTTATTGATGCAGACTCCCTGTCGGGGGGGGCCACAGGGGGGTCCAGACTCAAAGTTATGGGGGTACTGGCCCCTGTTGCCCCACCCCAGAACCGCCCCTGGAAGAGGAGCACTGCGCATAAGGACTGAGAGAGATGCTGCAATCACACAAACTCTGTGACCACCCCTACTCTAAACTGCTGGTTAAGGAATAAATGCAGCTTAACATTTATGACTTTTTTTTTTTTAAATGCATGTCTTCAGAGGGCTGTTAAATTTACTTGTGTATATTTTGCCAGGTTCGTGCGGAGCGTAACCGCGCTCGTGACGAGGTTCGTCAGCTCAGGCAGAGGCTGGATACTCTCACCAAGGAGTTGACCAGTGTGAGGCGGGAGCGGCAGGAACTGGCCTCAGAAAATGAGACACTACGGCAGGAGACGCTCCGCGGCAACCACGCAGCTCCTCCTCTGTCTGTCACTTCTCCATCTTCATCCCCTGCACACCCTCATGGTGCTTCCTCCTCCTCCTCTCCATCTATCCCTCCCTCCTCCCCTGCCTCATTATCCTCTTCCTCTCAGGTCCACACTGACAACAAGCTGGACAGGCAGGGGGAGGGGCCACCAGGGTCTCCGGAGCCAGAACCAGTGAGGGACGTGGACATGGAAAGACAAAAGATGGGTCAACAAAAGGTAAGTCTGAGTGGACACAAACAATGTTTTCTTCCGCTAGGGGTCTCTCTATCAAAACAAAACAAAAGACATCAGTCTGGTGTTGTTAGGGGAGAGCCGGGCTGTGCGGGGGTGAGAACCTGACTGCCAACTGGAGTTGGAGGCAAAATGTCCTTTACGACATGAAGAATCACATTACAGAGAGGAGAGGGGAAAAGGAAGAGGGAGAACCAGAGTCTCTGGTGAGTGCTGAGTTTGGTGAGTGGTTGACATGAATTCAAACAGTTTTTTGGCTGTGTGGACGAATAAACACTGGAGCAAGTAGCATGAAAAACAAATAGTCACCCATCAGTTAATATTTTCATGTTTAGTCTCCTGGAAGTTATAGTGACAGGCGACCAAATGAAACACAAACACCAATGAACAAATGGATTTCTCTGGTTTGAACATTGTTGGAAATATTGTGGATCATACAGAAGTACACAACTCAACCAAATCTATAACATAGGTCTAGTCATATTTAGACTTTGCAGTGAAGACATTTTATATATTATGCCATAAACGGGTTTTGTCTAAACAGACCTGAGAACAGAAACTTCCATAGATGACGAAGAAAACCCATCAATTAGTCTGCAGCCTAGATAATGCAAAAATATTATTACTGTACATATTATTGCTTTTGTTAAAGGTACCCTGTCATTTTTAAGCACAGTAATGTGGCTCCAATGATGGAATTGAAGGTATTACTGTTGGTAGGTCAGGTTGTCCACCACTTTGGTCCAGACCTAAACCCATTTGGATCAATTGCCTTAAAAACTGAATTGTCTTTTGGCAAGCCCCTTACCTTTCCTCTAACAGTTGACAGTTGTGGTTTTAAAAGTCCAGCCAAAATCACATGAAATCATCCTCATTTTGAAATTTGGTACACACACTTATGTCCTCCTCAGGTTGTATTGAGTGCTATTAAGGACATTTTAGCTTCTTGACATGCTAAACTAGGGTGTTGAACATGTTAGAACATTGACCTTAGCCTTTAACTCCAAACACTACAGTATCTACCTAGAGTACAGCCTCAAGCTGCTGGCATGGTTGTAAACTCTTAACTCTTATTCAGATTGCTTACCTATATAAAAAAAATGCTGCAGTGTCCTTATGAATGAAGCAAGTGTGGCTTCACAGCTTTGGTGCTAACCTGGAAGGTTCTGACAAAAATACTTGATTATCTTTTGGGATCAACCGATGTGGTTTTTTTCAGAGCCGATAACTATACTGACTATTAATAATCATGAACACTGACTGATATTTGTAGCCGATATACCGTTTCAGTTAAAATAAAATCTTACTGTCAAAATTTAGATAAGCAGTGAAGTAGAAGTCCAATAATTGCTACAAAATAATTGACGCTGTAATTACTTTGCAGAGATTTTAATCCTCTCAAACTACTCTGCAGAGACTTCAAAGAGGCGCTGAGTCAGTCATTGCAAGATAAGGATAGATTCAAGATAAAGCTAACAGACCTGGAAGCACGTTCGAGGCGTAATAACATACACATTTATGGCATTTCAGAGGGAGCTGAGGAAAACAACATCCAGCAATTTATTGACAATATTATCAAAAAAGAGCTGTAGCCCCTCGCTGAAGTTGAACTTGGAATACAACGGTGTAGCCGAGCACTCGGCCCTGAACCCCCAAAAGAGGCACAACCCAGGTCGGTGTATATTATTGTATATTTTCAGGAGTTTAAAACCGAAGAGCTGGTGCTGCATTATGCCTGGAAGAGGAGGGAGATCTACTATGGTGACAGGAGGATTTATTTCGACCATGACTACCCTGCAGAAACGCTGGCAAAAATAACGGTGTATGTGCAGATTAGGAGACTTCCGTGGGAAAAGGGAATATGGTTTCAGACACCACCACCAGCCAAGCAACGAGTTTTCCTCGACAGGTAACGTACGGGAGTAATACTAACATTGAGACCAGAAATACATATCATAAACAAAGAGAAACATTAGGATGGTTTATGATTATCAACTAAATGAAACAATAACACCCACCTCTTCCGCAGGACAATACAAAAGGACAGAGGTGGGGGACCCAGAAGAAATTAATTAAAGAGGAGGAGCTCCGAGCTACACATAAATAGCTGTCTGATATACAAGAAAATCTCAAAGTGTTAGAGAGGGACCACGTTGAAGGGAAGGATCCCCACATCCTAAATAAAATCAACACCATCAAAAAGGAATTAAATGGACTCTATGAGGAGGAATTAGAGAAAAAAGCCAAGTTTGTTAAGCAGAGATATTATAAGAATGGCCCTAAAACTCCTGGTATGGAGGCTAAGGAAGCAACAGGCAAATTTGAGACCCAAGAACTAAAAAAATGTGCCACAAATTAGAGGACATACGTACAACACATTTTTGAAAACTACTACAACAACTAGCCCTCAGGAAATAAATACATTTCTGGAATCACTAGATTTACCCCCCATAGGTGAAGAACAAAATAAAGCCCTAAAAGCAGATATCACAAAGGAGGAAATAGAAAAGGCAGTTTCTAAGTTGAAGGCCAATAAAGCACTGGGAACTGACGGCTTTCCGGCCGAATGGTATAAGGCCTTTAAAGAGCAAATAGTACCTATACTTGGAATGTTTTAACCACACACTTCCAGAAGATGATCCACCAAGAACATGAAGGGAACCAATAATTTCAGTTATTATAAAGAGGGGAAGGATAAAAAAGAGTTGCATAAAGGCCAATTTCTGTACTGAATATTGACTATAAATTGTATGCATCAATACTGGCTAAAAGACTAGAACATATAATACCAGAACTAGTGGATCCAGATCAAACAGGCTTCATGCGTGATAGACAGACGCAAGACAATATTAGATGGGTGCTGCATGTACTTGATCATGTGACTAAGGGGAATAACAGAGCTGTACTACACAGTCTACATGCCGAAAAGGTGTTTGACTTGTTTCGCTGGGAGTACCTATATCTGACGCTGAGAAGATTTGGACTTAAGATGATTCTATTAGATGTTTCAAAACCCTATACCTTGCTTCAGATGCCAGAATAAAAATCAACGGACATCACTCACAGCCCATTGAGCTGGAGCGAGGCTGCCGTCAAGGTTGTCCTCTCAGCCCAGTGCTTTTCTCCCTATTTATCAAACCCTTAGCACAGTCAGTTAGGGATGATCCGGTAATAAAAGGTATAATCTTCAGAGGCCTGGAGCAAAAGATTTGTCTATGCGGATGACGTGTTACTGCTTATTACAGTGCCAGAGGTTAGCATCCCTAGGTTGATGTCTACACTAAAAGACTTTGGAACCTATTCTGAATATAAACTAAATGTGCAAAACCCCCAAATTTTAAGCTATAACTACACTCCTGAAAAATACATACTAAATACATTTGATTTTAAATGAAACTCCAAAGGTAATTAAGTACCTGGGGGTTCGAATACTCAAAGATCTATCCAAAATATATGAAAGCAACTATGGTCCCATAAGTAAAAACATCAAGTCAGATACTGACAGGTGCCCTTAGACATGCACAATAGGATAGAAACAATTGAAAATGAATTTGAAGGGAGAATTTTCGGATACATATGGGTTAGAAAAATTGGATTTCTTTAGGCATCATCAAATCAGGTCTTAATTTAATGATGAGGTAAAACCAACAGAGGACTGTGAGACCAACTTAATTGACATATTTATTGACAATTTATTGACATTTATGTACAAAAATAAGGACAATAAGAAACTTGTTTCAAAACTGTACTCCCGTATTCAATCTAATAAGAAACACTCAACAGATAAGTTAGATTAAAATGGGAGAAAGAATCTGGAACTGTCATCACAGAAGAAAAGTGGTTGAATATATGCTCTGTGCAGTCAACTTCCGCTAGTTCAGGTCTTTGGAGAGATTTCTGCTGGCGGAATCTGGTTAGACATTTCATAACTCCTAAGTTAAAATGTGTACAGACAGGGGAGACAGTCAGGGGTCTATGTGGGAGGAACTGTGGAGAACAGCTAGCAGACCATTTTATATATTTTGGAGCTGCCCAGCTATTCAGCCATACTGGCAAGAGGTTATACGGGTAATACAAAATAATTTTGGTGATGAAATTTACTGCTCATTTTCTACAATCTATTTGGGCAATATTGCGCCCCATTTACTGGTGCGGGACAAATATCTTTTAAAAATATTATTAGCAGCCAGCAAGAAAGCTGTAACCCGAAAATGGTTGCATGCCACACCTCCAACGGAGACAGACTGGATTGATGTTGTGAATATTCAAAATAGGGAAAGGATGACCTTTTCGCTAAGTCTTAGGATTGATAAGTATTTGCAATACTGGGGAAAATGGATTGTGTTTGTGTGCTCACTGCCAAACCTTTGTGTAAAAGCATACTTGCGACGAAAGAGGCACTTTTAAGATTTACAAAAAAAACCTAGGTTGCATTTTGGTGAGAGTTTCGCTTTAAGGTGATTATTCAATAAATTGTTTAACAAAAATGTATTTCTGTTGATCAACTCATTAGAACACATGATTCAATTACACTGCCACTTATCAAGCAAAAATGCCAAACACTTTCTGGTTTAAAATGAGTGAGAATCTGCTTAATTTAATGCATCCGTGTGTTATGGACTGAAAAACACACAATTTGAGGACGTCATCTTTAGTTCTGGGAACAGGTGAAAGGCATCTCTTCTGACATTTTATAAACAAAAATCATTCTCATAAATACTGAAACATATGCTGCTCTGCTACCCTATGAATATCATGATCAGTTGCCTTTTCACTTTGTTGTTTCCATGATATGCAAATGTCAATTTGCATTTGGGTTGTGTTCAGGTGCGCCGGAACAGGGGGGGCCGGGGGGCCATTGGCCCCCCCACTTTATGGCCCTGCGCCGACGCCCGGTTCCACCAGTCGCACATTACCATATGTCATTAGGCCAGGACCCGACTGTACTGAGAGGCTGTGACTGAGAGGCGTCTCTCTCTCTCTCTCTCTCTCTCTCTCTCTCTCTCTCTCTCTCTCTCTCTCTCTCTCTCTCTTAAACGTCACTTTAAATCAGACATTGGAAACAAAAAAAAGAGACCGCTCTGGAGATGCTGGACCCGCTCAATTTCGGTGATGAATCGTCTTTACTGCCATGTTTTGCAGTCATCATGTCTAAAAGACAACAGGGAAATCTACTCGCAAATTTCGGATTTACAAAGAAATCGAAGACGAATGACTCTGAGGAGCAGCAAGAGGCGAGTTCTTCGGCAGATACTAGCTAGAGGACCGACACCACTGCTGCACCTGCGGGGACTGCTGCCGGTGAAAGCCAACCAACAGCCGAGCCCGGGGTGACCATGATGCAGGACGAGCCGACAGAGGCTGGAGATGCTCAGAGGCCGCTGATGACGGTGACTCCACCTGCCTCTCTCTCCCGGCTACCTGGACCAGCCAGCAGTGGAGAGAATACCTCATACCTCACTATGTGTGATGGGAAAGGAGACGTGGACAATGTATTTTTTAGATATAACAGAACTGACACAAGGAACAGATCCGGATCCATTTACGGCAGTTTGAAACAGAGTTTGCGCCAAGCGGTTAGAGCTAATCTGTATAAACTGTATTATTCATTGTTAGCACTGTGTTGTATATGATGTGATGATCTCTGGTAGGCAGCATGTAATGCTCGCCAATGTAATAATGTCCGCAAACGTAATACATCAGGTAATAAAAATCTGCAGCATTTAATGTAATAAACCCACAGATGTAATACATTTTCCACAAATGTAATAGCCGCTGCCTACTACAAACGTAACATGTGATTTCCTACAAATGTAGTAACTATTATGTTAGACTTGGCAGGTAGTGACGCGTCAGGGCTTCTTTGGTTCAGCACCGCGGACAGCGGAGAGAGAGATGATCCTCATTAACAAGTATTTTGCTCATGCAAAGAAATAAATCTGTTTAAGACTAGAAGGGCCGGACTTCAACACTACTAGAATGGCCGTAAACGGTCATTCTGACCGCTAGATTTAAACTCTATATTCTCTCATGCAAATAGCCAACTGAGTGATGAATGCATTCATTCATTGTGTCATGATACTTTTTCCAAAAACAAAATAACACCAAAGTGTACATTTTAACAAGTTTAATTATACATTTATCAATATTCATATCATCGCACATAGTAAAACGTAATTATGCATTTACACAAGATTTTAATAGAGAAAGCTCAGAACACGAAAATTAACGATTAAAAATAATTGATTTGATTATGAAACATTTTATTTTAACACTTAATAATATAAATTTAAAAAATATTAATAATCGAAAAAGCTGGAAACGAGCTAGTCTATATATATATATATATATATATATGTGTCCGACGTTTTATTCTGTTTGCAGCTCTTTCTGACCGGCACTGTTGATGCGTGTTATAGTATTTCAGAGGTTATTTTGCGTTTTGGTTTCGATTTAGATTTGATGCGTGTGTGGAGGTTGGATGTGATGTGTGCTTATATGTGCTGACCTAAGGCATTTAGATGTACAGGCTTGTAATAATGGATATGTTTTGAGTAATCCCCCCCCCCCCCCGTCATTCAACTTTAGGGCCGCACAAGAACTCCCACGGCCCCCCCACCTCTAAAATGAATCCGCCGATGCTGGTTGTGTTCTCTGATAACTTCCCATTTGTATCCACACCAGTTAAAGTGAAACTCTCGCCAAAAAAGCAACCGAGGCTTTATTTGCGATTGAATATGAGTCAAACCTTTGTGTAAAAGCATAATTACGACGAAAGACGCACTTTTAAGATTTACCGTATTTGGGTTTTCGGGCACGTTAATTTTGAACGGGAGATCAAAATCAGGAGAGATAGGATGGCATCAAAATCGCTGTTTTTAAAACACTGGTGGACTTTTTGCCTGCCATGACGGCCACGTGCCGGAGATGCAGCAGCTAAAGTGAGTAGTTCAAAAACCTTCTTTTTCATAAACTCTGTGTATACAATGTTCTCAATTTTCATGTTCATGAGTAGAGACCCTGGTGATGCTACGAGCAAAGTTTCATGTCCTCTGCTGTTAAATGGACAATGTGACCTGAGCCTCATTGAGTTTAGCACAAGCGGCTTCTGTGTCTCCAGCCCAGTTACTTCCCTTCTCACCAGTGTCCATGTGCCGGGGGTTTGTCCTATTTAAGAGACACTAGCGGGTATACAGCCTCTCTCTCTCTCTCTCTCTCTCTCTCTCTCTCTCTCTCTCTCTCTCTCTCTCTCTCTCTCTCTCTCCCTCCCTCCCTCCCTCTCTCCCTCTCTCTCTCTCTCTCTCTCTCTCTCAATTCAATTCAATTCAAATCAAATGGCTTTATTGGCAAGACGTAACATTGTACATATTGCCAAAGCAAGCATTAGAAGTAATAATAATAATAACTAGAACTGCAAGCAGTTATGAATGGGGGCCAAGCCCCCCGCGCGACTCGGACCCCGTGCACCGCAGAGCTCACGGAAGTTGGCCCCAAAGGATGACGGGCTCGGGGCGAAAGTGAGGACACAGGCCAGCGTTGGAGCCGTGGTATTCACTGTAATGGGAAGTGCACCGGAAGTGCAAAAGGCTGAATGTGTGCCGATTTGGATTTGTTGTAATAAGCCACACCCACATTGACAGTCATGACCACCTTCAAGATATGGGCTCAGGATTGGCCTGACATCATATGACCAAATTTCGTAAAAATAGGTGTAGCCGTTCAAGAGATATAAACTTCCCATATTTTTTAGCGCCCCCTAGTGGCCAAAAATTCGCCAAATTCGGCTCATCCCTTCCCAGTCTCATGGCAACCAAGGATCTCAAATTTGGTGTTAATAGCATTTAGTTTGACCGAGATATCAAACATTTTTATAGCTAGCTACAGAAATGTGTTCGTTAATAATTAGCGCATTTTTGACCGAGCAAAATTCTTTTGATAACTTTAGATCAGGTCCAGCTGAAGAGTGTACGTGCCAAGTTTCACACAGATCGGACAAAATCCCAAGGAGGAGTGGGAAAAAGTAGGTTTTCCAGTTTTTGCGATTTTGCGAAAAAACTTTCTAGGCGCAAGTGGGCGTGGCCAATTGCAAAGTGATTCAGCTCCATTCAGGGAATCTGGGGATACAAGGTATTTGAATGTGCGACATATGGTGTGGGAGTTATTGGCAAAAAGGTTATAGCGCCCCCTGCAGGCGGAGATATGTAGTTTTTTGTGTCTGAGATATTCGCAGGAGTCTAGACCAACCCTCCAAATTGCACCGCCCTCCTTTGCACGGTTTAGCCTGCAGCACCACTTTTAGCCGGAGAAAAATAAAAATCTTTACAATTACAATAGGGTTCCTAGCACCGCTGGTCCTAGGAAACGCGTATGCTTGCATACGCGTTCCCTTGGCCCCATAATAAATGAAAACAGTATTTACAATAAAGGAAAACAGTATTTACAATAAATTCATAGGTAATCGATCAAAAAAAAAATACAGTAAATCACTCAATTGGTGTCAATTAAAAATATAATTTAAAGTCACAGGCTACAAAATAACAAGCAATAAATCTGTGTGTCAGCTGATACTCTATGTGTGCCCCTCGCTGTCTCTCAGTGTATGGCAGGCAGAAACATAGACTGCTGCTAATTTGCTTCTCTTTGATTCTTCCCCTTGTAGGATAGGCAGTTTTTCCTCATCGGATAGTTTAGAGAAAGAACCTTTTGTTACCATTTCAAATTTAGGGAAATATATTTCTCTAATATATTTCGATTTTTCACATTTGGTGAGGAAGTGTAATTCCGTTTCAGGTTAATTTAGACTGCAGTGACAGCACAGCCTCTGCTCTGCAGGGAGCCAGGTTTTCCGGTGCCTCCCTTTTTTCAATAGCAAGGCTGTGTTCACTCAGTGTGTACTTTGTCAAGGTTCGTTTTAGCTGAAGATCAGTCACCGTGCTCAGATAATTTGCTGTGGTGTAGGGTCGATTTAGAGCTAGATAGCATTGCATTTTGCTCTGTGTTTTTGTTTGTGTTTGCCAATAGGTGATGTAGTTTTGTTTTAATTGTTTAATGATTTTGTTGGGTGTGATTGGTGAGGTGGTGTGTTCCTGGGCTGTGTTAGAAGGGCAGGTTTGTGATCTCAGCCTCTGAACCAGTTGGGTAAGGGGGTTCCTACTGCTCATGTCTTGGCATTGCAGGGATTGATAATGATACGAGAGGGGGTCACTTAGTTTTAGATGTGTCCAAAAGTTAATTGCTCTTTTTTGTATTTTTGTAATTAGTGGGTATTTGCCTAATTCTGCCCTGCATGCATTGTTTGTCGCTTTCCTCTGGACATGTAGAATAATTTTACACAACTCTGCATGCAGGGTCTCAATGGGGTATTTATCCCACTGAGTAAATTCATGTTTTGTAAGTTGACCCCACACCTCACTGCCATAGAGTGCGATTGGTTCAATAACGCATTCAATTAATTTTAGCCAAATTCGTGTTGGTATTTCAGTTTGTATATGTTTCTTTATGGCATAGAAAGCCCGGCGTGCTTTATCTCTCAGCTCATTAACTGCATCATTAGAATGTCCAGTTGGAATTTAGTTTTATTCCTAGACAGGTGTAGTTTGTGCAGTATTCTACTTGTTGTGTGCCAATTGTAAACTTAGGTTGAATGTCCTGAGATCTGGATCTTTTTTGGAAGATCATTATTTTGGTCTTTTTGGGGTTTACTGTCAGGGCCCAGGTCTGACAGTAATGCTCTAGTAGATCTAGGCTCTGCTGTAGACCCTGTGCTGTCGGGGACAGCAGAACCAGGTCATGCAAAGAGTAGGCATTTCACCTCCTTATTGTGGAGACTTACACCAGGTACAGATGACTTTTCTAGGGTAGTTGCCAATTCATTTATGTAGATATTGAAAAGTCCAGGGCTGAGGTTACAGCCCTGGCGGACGACTCGTCCTTGGGTAAAGTATCCTGTCCTTATTTGGCCTATTTTTACGCTGCACATATTGCCAGAATACATTGATTTGATAATATCATATGTTTTACCCCCATACCACTCTCAATAATTTTGTAAAATAATCCATCATGCCAAATAGAGTCAAAAGCTTTTTGGAAGTCAATAAAACAGGCATACATTTTGGTTTTATTTTGGTTTATATGTTTATCAATTAGGGTATGTAGGGTGTAAATATGATCGGTTGTGCGTTGTTTTGGTATGAATCCAATTTGGCTTTTGCTCAAGACATTGTGTTTGGTAAGGAAGTTCTTAAGTCTGGTGTTCACAATATTACAGAAAAACTTCCCCAGATTACTGTTCACACAGATGCCTTGGTAATTATTAGGGTCAAATTTGTCTCCGTTTTTATAAATTGGGGTTATAAGTCGGCGATTCCAGATCTCAGGGAAAAAACCTACACTCAGAACCAAATTGAATAGGTTTAATATGGCCGACTGGAATTTTTTTAGCATCTCATTCAGTATGCCATCAGGCCCACAAGCTTTTTTCTGTGACCCTACCATTGACAAAGTACAGACCGAGGCTCTGGCAGAGCTGCACCAGCTCTCTTCCATTCTTGCTGATGACCTGGTCACTATTGTTCCTGTGGGGCAGAGTGAAAGTGTTAGATATATTTCAATTTGTGATGTATTTGTCCACTTGTGGATCTGTGAGGTCAGTAAGTGTTCCTGTGCGTGCATTTGTGTCCCCGCAGATAAGGACATTTCCCTGGGCCTGGAAATGGCTTATCTCTGTCTCTAGGGTGAGGAAGGTGTCTTCTGAGAAGTAGGGTGATTCGGAGGGAGGGATATAAATTGCACAAATAAATAATTCCCTATCTGTTAATGAGAGCTCTTTCTTTAGTTTTAACCAAATGTAATTTTTTCCCATTTTTAGGGGATCAATATGAATATGCAGATAAGATTTATACCAAATGATTAATCCTCCGGATTCCCTACCTTTATTAGTGTTGCCGTGTTTTTGAGATGGTACTATAATTTCTCCACAATTGTTGGGACAGTGGGTAACAATATCAGCTTTACACCATGTTTCCTATAGAATGATGATATCAATATCTATAAGGTTTGCTATAAATTCAGGTTCCAAACTCTTCAGCCCGAAGGTTGAAGATTTTAGGCCCTGTATATTCCACATGCATATTGAAAGGGATTTCATTTTATAAGACAGGTGACAGGAAGAAAAGAAAATAGTTGAAAACAATTGAAAACAATTGGACTGTCAAGAGAGTCAAACACTGAAATGTAACATATATGAACAATATCTAGTTAAAAGTATTTTTTCAAAGATATAAAATATTAATAGGTATTCTTTACCTTTTCAGAGGTTGTGTATATGTGTGTGTGTGTCTGTGTGTGTGTGTGTGTGTGTGCATGTGTGTGTGTGTGAGAACACTAGTTCAGTTTTGTGCAGATATACTGAAGGAGTTGTTTAATCTCGTTGTTCACCCTGTGGATGGTCCTGGGGTGAAAGTCTCTGCGGGGTAGCAGGGTAGAGATGTTGATATGCGAGTTTGGAAAGGATCTGGCTGCTTCCTCTGCTACATTGGTGACCAGACTACCAACATTTTCCTGCTCCTCATGCAGGTTGTTGGTGCCAGTGTGGATCAGAATATGGCCTGGTGTGCCAAATTCAGGGTGGGAAAGGATTTGGAGTGCAGCCTCAGTTGTGGGGCACCAGATCTTGGACACTTTCATATTGGGGAAGAGCTTTTGTTCTTGGATGAATTTGCCGTTTGAGTCAATAAGAATAGCAACCTCTGTGTCTATTTTTAGGGTGCTGGTCTGACGTTGTGAGATGCCAGATGGGGAGGGGGCGGGCAGAGGGCTGGGGGTCTTTCCTCTGTTGCATCTTCACTGAGTGGTGGGGGCTCAGTAGTTGGAAGGCTGGGGGGCATCTCTACAGTCTGTGTTCTGTGCTGCAGTTCCACCATGACGGCTGATAATTCCCTCGTCATCTCATCTTTCTTCTGCGCTATTTCTCTTCTCATGATGTCTTTTGTTTCTCTCAGCTCTGTGGCGAGGGCCTGTTTATTCTTCTGTAGGTTGGAGATCTGTTCCCTGAGTTCTTGTGTAGTAGTGTCCATCTGGTGCTTATATCGACTGAGTTGTTCCTGGAGGTCAGGGTGTGTTGCGGTGCTGGTGGAGAGTAGCAGTTCTCTCAGCTTGGTCAGCTCCACCTCTAGCAGAGCCAGCCTGTCTCTCAGGAGGCTGATGGTGTGCTGCTCTGGATGCTGCTTGTTCGGCTCAGGTATGGGGAAGCTTTGAGTACTGCCATGGACCTGGCTGTCTGCTGTTGTGGTGCGTATGGTGGTGGGAGAGCTCAGAGTGCTTCCTGTGTCCTTTTTAGATGCTGCTATCTTCTTCAGAGTAGAAGCAGTCAGTATATAAAGTCTCTGGATATTCTCTTTGGATTCTAT
The DNA here is from genome assembly GCA_963678695.2 of Diplodus puntazzo. NCBI lineage: Eukaryota > Metazoa > Chordata > Actinopteri > Spariformes > Sparidae > Diplodus > Diplodus puntazzo. Next base: position 32,235,265 of record OZ023155.1, on the reverse strand, counting down.
ATTTGAACTGTATTCTTCCATTTTCTGATTTTATAATCCTCAGGGTGCTAAAAAAACTGGAGGAGTAAAGTGTCCCTTACTGCTGCTGCCGAGTTTCAGTGGCCATGTTGCTATGGCAACCAAACAACAACCAAGCCAATGATGCTAGCTAGTGAGCTAGCAAAAACATAAAAAAGCAGTTTCTTAGTTTGTAACTAATTAGCAAGTAAGCTTCTCGTCCTTTCTTGCTATCAGGTTTGTGTTTTTTTCCCCCCTGGTTCCTTGTGGGGAGCTGAGGCTCATAGAGCAGTTGGCAGTTGGTTAGCTATCTAGCAGCATTTGTCAGTTGGAAGAATAAAAATATACCTACATTGAGGTTTCCAAGTAAAAAAAAAAAAAAAAATTATAGAAAAGTATCTCCATCTCATTTTTGAAAGTATTCCACTTGTTCTTGATGTTTGTATCTCTCTTGACAATCCAAAAAGTCCAATATTAACTCAGGAGCTCCTCCTCAGCATGTCATCTCCCTCTCTGTCTCTCTCTCTCTCTCTCTGTCATCATGCTTGCTGATCCCTGAGGGCTCAAGCAGTACGTTTACATGCACAGCTTTGTCAGGTTACAGCCATAATTCGACTATGCTACTCAATCAGACAACTGCAATTGTCCGCGTGTACATGGCATGCCGGTGAGAAAATCGAATTATTGGCCAAAGCATGTCATACCCCGGTACGATAGGTGGTGCTGTACCATTTCAACTAGTGGTAATATTTTGTATTTATTTACTTTTTTAGTGTGAACTTTATTTAAATATTCAATTTACAAATGATGTCAAACACTAACACATAACACAATACATAAGAGCTGTTTCAAAGATACAAAAACAAAAAACAATAAATAGGACAAATAATTTTACAAAATACATACCTGAGATCTTAGATAAGGTAGAACCTAAATAATTAAAAAACAAAATAAATAAATACCGATAGCTAATACATTATCATTATGTCAACATATAAATGTATTTAACAATCTCTGCAATCATACATTTCATTAAATGCCAGAGGGTACATCAAATATCTTTTCATAGTTATCTAAAAATTGTGTATTCTTTTTATTTTTAACCAGGGCTAAGGATTTATAAAGTGGGTTAAATTCAATCAAAAAATAAGGACAGGTTGGCTTGGAGGCTGAAAATGTTTGCTTATGAATAAAATATTTTCCCACTAAATTGAAAAAAATTACTACTGAAGACACTTGTTCTTCTTATTTTCATAATAACATATAACATCTTTTAGGGAAAAACAGTACGACATGTTAACATGGGTGAAGACATGAGAACACGAGTCTGACCAAAATTGCATTGTGACATTACATTAAAAAAACAAATTTCGAAATGAAAGAATAATCAGGATATATTTTGTAAAGAATTTTGAAATGAGTGTCTTTTACTTTTTTATGAATACAGTATTTGTGTGGTAAAAGCCATGCTTTTTCCCAGTCTGTGTCCTCTAAATGAGAGCGCCAATAAAATTTTCCTCGTGGAGAAAACCTCTTTTTATCTTGAAAAACTTTCCTCATATGTTTATTGTTACATTTTGTCTTGTCTTGTATGTTAATACCATTCAAAAGCAAAACAGATGTGTCCTCTGGTCTAATTCCTTCACAGAAGGATAAGTGACTTTTCATTAAATTAAGTGAGCCAGAGGGGATTGCTTTTATCACGAGTTGTATTCTTTGAAAGGTTAAATGAATGCATTAAATTATGACGAGATATCAAAATCTCATAGGAGAGGACAAGACCATGTTCATCCAAAACAGACAAGATATTATTTATATTTCTCTGAAACCATTTGGAATAAAAAAGAGATTTATTCCTTATAGTTATACACTCGGTGTTCCATAACAGAGTTTTGTGAGGAGAAAAATTTTGAACGAAGCACAGTTTCCAGGAAAGAAGTGATTGCTGATGAAATCTAGACAGTGTGACCGGAAGCTTGTTGGGTGAGTAGCTGCAGGTTTCACAAAGAGAGAAAGAGATGGATAAACAAAATGAGAGACGCCTTCAGCTTTCGACAAAAGGACCCTGCCGTATAATGTCTCTTTAAAGTCTCTCTGAAGCCAAAGGTTAAAAATCTCAATAGTTTTTTAAATTCTTCCAGAAAAGTTCAGTTGTTGCCTTGCTATTATTTTTTTTGTTATATGAATGCCCAAATACTTGACCGTGGTTTTTATTGGGATATTATCTATGAAAGTATCGTCACAATTGTGTATGGGCAATAATTCAAATTTAGATACACTAGTGCATTGCCCGTAGGAAGTATGTATTCCAATAGAAAAGTGGGAGGTTAAGTAGCTTTTTCATGGATGGCCAAATGAGGCTGTGTTTGAAGGTGGGACGTCGGGGATATTTAAGTTTGTTGTGAAATTCAGTGTTCCAGGGTATAATTGGCCGTTTTTGACTTTTTTTGATTTTGCCATTATATTTCACCTTAAAACGATTTACCTTGCCTCGCTTGGTGTCGCATGTGTGACTGTACAGTTATTTTTTCATTTTGACATACTATATTAACACAATGGACCTAAAATTACAAAAAAAACTAACAAAATCAGAGTAGGAAAAAGTTAGATTTTTTACTGTGAAAACCACAAATATGTTTAACGAACCATTTTTATTACCTATAATGCAAATATAAATTGTTGTTTGTAAATTTCAAACACTTAGCAAAGTTATATGTAATTATCTACATTTAAATGCAGGCAATGCCTCAGGCTCAGGCACTGCCTGCTCCACATTCAGCTGTCTCCTCATTGTTTTGACTCATTAAACAAAAAAACGACTCCACTACACACTAAACACACTACACCAAACACTACATAACACAATAACTATACACGCCAAACACACTAAATGTCACAAAACTTTCAACTCTCAAAACTCGCTATCTCTATTGCGGTCTGTATCACTGCCACTGCTGCTGTCAATCTTTCGCCGTAGTCCCTCCCACAACTCCCCCTGTTCCTCAGCAACCAAATCACGTGGTTTGCCATTAAAATATGTGATTGGTTGGTGTGGTGCCTTTTTCCACAAGTAGAAATGTGTTTTTTTGCTTGCAAACACTTCTTGCTTGCGGACACTTTCGTGACAAAAGCCAGTTTTTACCGTTTATTCCTGCACCAGACACAAAGCAAACGCGACAGCAATTTTCACGAAAAAGCGTGGCGGACACCATTTACCGTACATCCAGTTTTGGACGCGCTGGCGTGTCCGTCGAGTCAGGAGGTGGGCCGTGGGGGTGGGCTAGCAGCTAGATACACACGAGCTTCCACAGATTACGATTCCAGTTTGTTGTCCTTGCATATCCGGATCTCCTCAGACCCGGACAGACTCGGTCCGGACTCATTTAGTCTATTAATCCACAACAGTCAGTTTAGATGCACAGAAGGGTACCGAACCGCCGGCAAAATCCCGGTCCGGCTTGCGCTGCTGCAGGTATAAATCCGCTTGTTTCGGGCTCTGCAGTGATTGGCTCTGGTGCGCACGTGGCTATGGTTGACAATGCTAGCGGAATTGGTAAATCATTTATGATATAATTTATTAACGGTATCATTGTAGTCCAAACAAGTCCGACGTTGCACACCCTTAAAGCACGCAGCAGCCATGTTGAAAATCTCAGGTCAGTCTGATCCTGATCTGCAGAGATATTTGAGGCACGCACACACAGACAGACAGAGATTTCTTGCTTTTATAGAGAGATTGAGTTTCAAGCCTGATGCTAATGAAAACTGTTTAACTAGATCGATAGCTTTGACCAACTGTTCTTTGTCTTTCAAGAAGAGGGTTGTATTGTCTGCCAGTTGAGAAATTCTTATTTCTCTGTTAAATATAGAGATGCCTTTGAAATCTGTATCATGTACTATATTTAATGACAATAATTCAACAACTAAAATAAGTAGAAAAGTTGAAATGGGACATCCTTGCCTAACACCACGATTTATATCAAATCTATGAGAGGTGCTGTGGTTGATAATCACTGAGCTATTAATTCCTTAGTAGTAAAGTATTGAAAACTTTGTAAAAGTCTAAAAAGAGAATGAACGCTTCTGACTGTGCTGAATCTGCAAAGTCTAATAAATCCAAAATAAGTCTGATGTTATTACTTATGTGTCTATCCTTAATGAAACCTGATTGTGTTTCAGCAACAATATGAGGTAGACCCATTTTTAATCTAGTTGCATAAACTGATGCCAGAATCTTGTAATCAACAGTAAGGAGAGTTATAGGTCGCCAGTTTTCTATCAATAAGTTGTCTTTATCTGGTTTCAGAATAAGCGATATAACACCTTGTTTCATAGTTGTAATCATCTCTCCCTGACCCACACATTCACAGTACATATAAAACAAAGGTTCCTGAATGATGTCCCAAAAATGAATATAAAATTCAACTGAAAGCCCATCTATGCCTGGGGATTTACCCTTTTTCATTGAGAAAAGAGCCGTTTTGATTTCCTCTCTAGTCAGGTTAGAGTCACAAGTTTTTTCCGAGTCCTCATCAGTTGTGACTATGTGTTTCTTAATCTTACCAATAAACATTTCACAAGAAGGGATGTTGAGTTCTGATTTGAACGATTTGCTATAAAAGGAAAAAAACAGAATCAGATATTAATTTTGGATCCTTACATTTACTACCATTAATATTAAGCATATTAGTGACTTTCTTTGACTGTTTCCTTTCTCCAAAGCAAAAAAATAGTTGGAGTTTGTTTCCCCCTCTTCCAGCCACCTGGCTCTAGATCTCACAAATGCACCCCTGGCTAACTCAATATAAATCTGACCTATTTTTAACTGTATCTCCTTTACTTCTAACTCCTCTTCAGAAGATAAGTTGGGTTTAGATAAGAGGAAACCATTTCTGCTCAGTAATTCAGCTTTTGTCTTATTTTTGAGGGCTTTTAACTCTTTACTTCTCTTTACAGCAATACTCCTTGTCATAAACTTGAAGTACTCCCATTTTTGTGTATATTCATTGTCCGCAATTTCATTAAAAATTTCACTGGCTAGACTTTTTATACTATCATTAAAGCAATTGTCTTTAAGAAGGGAATTATTAAATTTTCCGTATTCCTCGTAACTTAGTTGTATTCTGTAAGCCTCCTCATTTCAGAGTGATTTTCTTATGATCTGACAATGGAGCAAAAGAATGGGAGACATTTTTCACATACTGAAGTGCAGAGGAAGAAACTGAGAAAAGATCAATCCTGGATCTAGATGAAAGGTTACTCTTGGACCATGTAAAAAAAAAATGCCATGTATCGGTCAAGGAGAGATCTGAGCAAAGTTTCAAAACAATATTGTTCTTCAGAAAAGATTGACACAGTTTATGGGGGAATCTATCTATTGCATCATCAGGACACTCACTAAAGTCGCCACCTAAAATTACGTAAGAGTTAGGATATTTGTGTAATAGCTCATTTATTTTTGAGGTTATCTGACTAAAGAGTACCTTATTGGACGAGTGAGAATTATGCCCACAAATATTACATACTATGAAATTTGAATTATCATTCTTGAAAATTCTGAGAATCCATCTACCACCATGTGAAGACACCAACTCTAAGATTTCCCCTTTAAATTTATGCAAAAAAATTGAGACTCCAGCAGAACAGTTAGTACCATGACTACAGTAAATCTTATTTCCCCACTGCCCTTTCCAGAACTTTACATCTGACTCACTTGAATGTGTTTCTTGTAAAAATATTAAGTCAGCCTCACTATTTTTACAGAATAGAAAAGTGGCTTTTCTTTTCAACAAATCACATATACCTCTGACATTCAATGGCATAACTGTAAGAGAATCAAACTTAAAATCCATCAAAAATAAAAGGATAAAATAATGAAGTAGCTCTCACAAAATAAATAACAAGAACTTTGAAGTGTGTTTTAGATTCCTTAAACGAGGAAGCGATAGACAGTCAAAATAATTTGTGACTATAGCAAAATATAGTGTTGGTAAACATAAACAATTTGATTTGATTTAATCGGATGACTATTACATTTGTTGGGTTAAACCCAGAATACTGCCGTTCAAACAGAACACATTTTCCTTCTGTCTGTAATTGTAAATTATATAAACTAAATATGATTAATATTATGCTGCTCAAAAATACTATTGCTCTAATAGTTAAGCAACGTTGCAATGCAAGTTATGAGCAAATAATGAATTAATATAAGAGAAAAAGAAAGAAGAATACCTTTCGATTATATTTTTTAGGTTCATCCCTTGGAACAAATAATATTTGTATAAAATTGTAAAAGGGTGTGGGATTAATCCAAATAATGTAGCTGCTGGTGTCTTTAACAACGACTTTCTTCTACAATACCAGGTGTCTCTTAATATCAACAGTTTGGACACATAGCAATCTTCACCTGTCACCTCCAGAAGTTAATAGTTCTTAGTCAATGAGTCTATGCATAGTTATATCCTCCCTGAAGATGTGAAATGTTTGGAAACAGCCTTCTCCATCTGCCATCACCGAAAGTTTAAAGTTCATAGTCAATAAGTTTATGCATAGTTATTTATAAACATCCTGGAGATGTGCAGTGTGTAGGAACCTAACAAAACTGTATGACTGGCGCGCAGGTAGTCGAGTGATTAGAGCGCATGCCAGAACGCAGTGGACCCCGGTTCAAATCCGGCCGGATGACCTGTACTGCATGTCATACCCCCATCTCTCTTCCCTTTCCGATTTATCCACTGTCAAATAAAGGTGTCTATGCCTAAAAAAAAAAACTGGATGACTCTTCTCTGCATTTATCTGAGGAAAAGGCTTCAATCAATGTCTAAATGGTCAATCTTCTTCCCATCTATCAGAGCATAAGGTCCTAGAAAGGATGCCTTTTTACCTTCCTTCCTTGCTTTTTCCACAAGGGGCCAGAGTTTTTCTCTAGCCACTTGATCCTCTGGGGAAAGTGCCTCTGTGAGATACAGCTTATTGTCTCGCAGAAACTTGCAGCCCTTGGCACTCTTCCAAACAGCATCACAGATACGTCGCAGCGCGAAGAGGATGATTAGGGACCGGTAGGATCCGTCCTTTCTCTTCGGACCAAGGCGATGTGCAATGTCGACACCCTCCTGTAGATATTCATGAAGTCCCGGGGCAACTTTTCCAATGATGTTAATCACTACTGCTCTCACGTCTTCATTCATCTCCTCTCTTACTCTGTGTAGTTTCAGTGTCCATCTGTAACTGTAGCGCTTGTTTTCAGCAACACCTGCCCTCAGAATCCGGTTATCTTTTTTCAGTTGTTAAATTTCTAATTCTGTCTGTTTCAAAATGTCTTTGTGGTGATTAATATCCACCACAAGTTGCTCAACTGTTGAAGAGAGTTTTTCAATGCGTTGAGACGTTGTTTCTAATCACTGAAATCTTATGGAACGTCTCGTCATGTTTATTGGAGAGCTCTTGGATAGCTGCCAAAATGTCAGCGCTGACATTTGCACTGTCACCGTTACCATTAGAGTCCCGTTTCTTCCGCTTGTTGACATGTTTCATTTGCGTGTTACAGGACTGGCCCGAAAGTGTGTCCATCGTATCTTCAGGAGTAGTCTCTATGCTTTCCTCACCTGGTGCATTCATTTCTACTGACTTTTCAGAGTCACTCACGTTAGCAGCATTGGAAGTCATCTTCTTTCTGTCTCTGACGTTAACGTCCTTTGGTACAGATACATTTTACAAAACAATGTATGTTGTTGTTGGGATTAGGTTTAGGGCTGTTCTCATGTCATTTGTGATGGACAGTGGAGACGGAAAGATTCCCATTTTTACAGTATGTGAGTATTCATATCTTTGGTAAACTCTAGATGGTATGTCTGGCCTTGTGTCATAAGACAAACCTTCATGTCACTCTGTGCACAGTAAATTCCTGTCGGCTTGTGTCATTCCTTTGACTAAGTATGCAGTCCTGTCATTAAAATTCACTTTGCATTCTGTCTGAACCCACAGTTACTCTTGTTTTTTTCTTTGCCACCTTTACGCACCCATTCTATTATATATGTCAGTATATTAATATAAAGATGAGACAAAGTGCTAGAGTATATTGATTTAAATGATTGGGTAAAGCATGTTAGAAAAACATCTCTAAACATTTAAATGCAAGCAGCTAAATCCAGTGGAGATCCAGAGTAGTAATGAATGAATTTACATAAAATGTACTGTATAGTTAGTAACAACAATATGACCCAAGTAAATTGGAAACCTTAAGAAATTTAAGAAAACCATTGAAACTGAAGCTGCAAGCAGCGATTCAAATTCGGTTTTTTAATGCAATTATTCAAGTGTAGCAATTCAAATTCAAATATTGATGATTCAAATTCAGTTTCTAGTGACACATATTTCAGCCCATAGGTGGACCCCCACGGAAGGAGGATGTCGCCTGGTTGACATGGCCCTGAATTTCATGTGTTTCGGACACTGTGCCCCTTTAAGAAATTCAATGTGACTTCTTGTGTTCGTTGTGCGGTGCTTGTTAAGGTGTTAAGATTGAAATGACCAAAGTTGAAGTTGATCGGGTAAACACCTGTACACACAGTTGCACGAGCTGTGATCTCATCATGAACATATGGATGTTAGAGCAACAGTGAAAATAGATCACTTTCATTGCCTGCCAGGCTTGACCTTCAGGTATTTCGGCGGGGTCTCCACGGTAACACACACACACACGCACGCACACACACAGAAAATACACATTATGGCTATCGCGTTCCAAGTTAACCATGATAACATGTCTGTCAGCGGTGGCAGCAGCAGCAGTCAGGGAGCAGCTGCTTACTGCTACTCACACACAGCAGAGCTTCATTTCCTGTCTACCTCTGTTGTTCTGGTCCCCACACACACTTGAGAACTCCCACATGTGGCACACTTATTTTGGTCTCCGTGAGATCTGTTACACACTGGGTCCCTCTGTTGGTGAACACCTGTAAAGACCTCAGCAGCATCACAGCTCTGTTTTCTGTTTGCACACGTCAACCTTACATGATAATAATGTAAATTCTCAGGTAAATTAAGTTTTTAAAAAAGGCTTTTACTTGCTTTTCTTTAGTCAGTTGTAAGTCTTAAATGCCAGTTTCTCATACATGAGGAAAAACATTTAATTCCTAGATTAGCCTCCACGTGTTATTCAAACAGGTCTCTGGTATTTCAAACCAAATACCCATATGGATCGCATTGACCTGAGTGTGCTCAGTGTCAGCTCTGACCATGCTCTATGTTATAACAACTGCAGGAGAATTTGGGGGGGAAACGGTAGTCCATGTAATAGAAATGTTTTCAAACGATGACTGTTGTCTTGTATTTTGAATAACAGATATCAACCCTGCTATTCTGTTTGCTCCTTGTTTCTCATAATGGAGTTCTTGGGCCATAAATGGTCTGGTCTGTTTTAACTGTTAATAAAGCAAACTGTAATATTATTGGAATATGTGTGACATCTTTTAACCGACTTAATTCCTTGGAATGTATGTTATACGTCTTGCAGTAAACTGAAGTAACATACCTAATTTTCATATAAAAAAGTACAATTTATGTATTATTTTGATTATATTTAAGACTCACAAATGAGCTCAGCCACAGCTCTGTTCTGCTTTATTTTACACTGTCACTACATCAAACTCTCATAGGGTCATGTTAAACTCTCCAAACGCAGACATCTTTCCAACTCTCAGTCAGAAAAAGTCATCAGAGTTACTTATGAGGAACTAGAAAGCAGCAAGATGATTATCTTAACAAACCACACAGCATTATGGAGCCTGTCAGAGACAGAATCCTCACACATTATATTTGGCAGATGCAGTGAAAGATGTCGGGTGGGGAAACTTTAGATTTTTCTACTGTTTCACTGCCAAATCAGACAGATGTGGAGAGGAGGGTCAGCTCTACATTATCAGTTTCACTTCTGTGAGGGCCATTGAGTAAAATGAGAGAAAATGTTTGGTCATGAGAACCCACCCAAGAGTTTCAAAGTAATTCTGTGAGAGACCCTTGGCAGAAACCATAGATTGTCCTCTATCTGGATGAAGCAGTTTGATTTGCAGTCTAGGAGGAACGAACAGAGGGAAGAACGGAAACCCTGAGGACATACGAGTGAAATAGTGATGCGAGAGAGGCCCATTGAGATTGAGACTTGCCGGGACTGAAACTGAAGGGAAGCCTTTACCCCTGCTGATGTTTACAAGGAGTTAGGAGGTTAAGTATCACACAAATGAATATTCCAGTTACATGGAGTTGGAAACTGCTAATAATCACCAGTGAATCTCGTATAGCACATCATTGTGCTGCAATTTAGAACAATGGTGTCAGTATATGATGTTTCTGTAAGCAAAGACTGTATATACTCATTTGTGGCCAAAACAGCTGGAAAACTTTTAACAAGATTGTCAAACTATTCAAATAATTATATAAAATGAAATGATTATAGTTATGTTATTTGAAAATATAAAAATAGGTAATAATATTATGATTATACAACGGTAAAATCTTGGAAAAAATCTATATATTTCAATCTAATCAGTGGCAGGGACACATCTAAAAAATTGGATGAGTATGACTTTATAATGTCTTTGTGAATTTAGAGTGTTTACTGATAGCAAACTATCTTCAGAACAGTCTAAGATGGATGCAATTATCATATTCTGTTATCTGTGTTGCACTATCCGTTTTAATTTAACGTGTAAACTGCTCCACAAAAGAGGCATGGGTTTGCTGACAAAGATAGGATGGTATGGTGAGTGTTTGGGTGGTTTCATTTTGTCTATTCAGAAGCTCTTTCTTTAGTGAAATGATGTGCCAGACGGGAATAGACCACAAAATACAGAGACAAAAGAAAGAAACTTTTACAACAATTGTGCCCGACTGACACCTTCGTCTTCATGCATGTTAGCTTGATAGCTACAGAAATTCATCCACTGGCCCTGTGAAAACTCCCTGTATCACCAAACCTCTGTCACCGGTTATTTCATGAGGTAGCGTGGATGAACTTGTCTTTCTGGCGTGACCAGCAGTTAAGACCAAACTTCAAAAATTCCTTCAAAGTCTTACAATTATGAATGTAAAGTGACACTTGACTGGTGCGTGGCGGCATGCAACTGTAAGGTGGTAATTCTAGTTTTTCTATACATCCTTGTCAAAGTATAACTTATTTTCCTGCTGAGAGTGTATCTACCAGTCTTTCATTTACTTCATTTACTTTATCTGCCAATAGCAGCCCTTTTGGATTTTATGCGGATACAAGAATTTCAGTAATACACCAGTGTCTAGTTTATCCCTATATAAACAAAGTGGAATTCTGGTCTCATTTTCTCCTCACTCTCTGTCAGGACATGGAGGTGCTGGACTCGGTGCTTCGTTCCAGAGGCCCAGAAGGTGACCCAGAGGACTGGGAAGGTCACAGTGGTGGTAACCTTGCCAGCTCACGCTCATCTTCTGGTCTGAGCCGACAGGAACGCAGCAGGCAGCTGTGGGAGGACATTAGCATGGTGGAGGAAGACTCCAGCAAACTCAACGCCCTGCAGCTTCGTCTGGATGAGTCCCAGAAAGTCCTCCTGAAAGAGAGAGAGTAAGAGAGACAGAAAGTCTCTTCACTACATTTGTATAACAGCTAAGTTAATAGTTATCTAGCAAATTGATACGGTAGGCTATGTAATCTACATAACACTGAATGAGGCTGTGAGCCTCATGGCTCACAGGACGGGAAGGAAGGGAGGAAGAGTCAGCGTCTCGGTGACTTGACCGCTTTTATTAGCTCAGACAAAACAACTTAAGGCAAAAAAGGGGCAACGTAAAGGAAAAGCCGTCACTCTGACGGCTGAGGGTGTCGTCTGCGTCGTGGTGGCTCTCGTGGCGTCCCGCTCCGGTCCTCTCACCGGACGCAGCCTACTGCAAGAGACCAGAACCAGGTTACACGCGTGCTTATATAGCTGACTGATTACCTGTTTCTGTCCAGCTGTCTGACCACCGGCTGAGCCATTCCTCCCTCTCCTCCAGCAGCCGGAGCCTTAACCACACCCCGCTGCAACAGAGGCAAATCTGCGTAATGAGTTCTTTTACACTAGTTGTAAGGGACAGTCTACACAACGGTCTCCTTATGACTATCACTCTTTATGTACAGTGCTATTTAGCCTTTGAAAACAATTGTGGAATGGTACCTGTGACGGGACTGAATCTCTGGAGGAGATTTGTCAAGTCTAACTGGGAATCCAGGAGGAAGGGTGCTTTTCATTCCTAACCTGTTTGGTTGGAATGGACCCTGGGGCAGTTTCCTGGTTAGTGTGGTTTGTTTGGGCTGGTGTGAAAGCTGTCAGTCAAAGTCTGGTGTGGACCAAACAACCTGACTGAGGGTGTTGAAGAAGGTGCCCCTCGGTCCGCTTCCAGACGGCTGAACAACAGGATTTTTGATAATAGACAAGCGTTGTTAGCATTTTAGCGGTTGATTAGCAGTTTAATAATAATAATGCTCATAATTCATAAATTCTTGGCGAGTTCTTTGTGACAAGAAAGAACATGAGCACACACCAGAAGCATTAAAGTACTGTTTGATTTCCCCATGTTGGTCATGATGATGTGCCAACCCAGATAGCAAATATTTTGGCTGTATTATGGCATTCATTTGGCATTTTTGGCTTCCTTTTGGCATTAAGAAAGCCTTTTGGGTTAACTGTGGTATGATTAAGGTTGTCCATAATAGATAAGTAGGCGCCAGCAATATATGGCTAAGTTATGGCATATGCATGGAAAACCAAAAGACTGGGCAAAGAGCGGGATCAAGTATTAGGGATGGTATGGCATGTTTATGGCAAGCCAGAAGATTGAGTAAAGAGCGGCAACATCTGATTCCATATATGGATGTGTTTTGGATGTGTTTTGGCATATTTCTGTGAAGCCAAAACACTGCACAAACAGCGGGAGTTTCTACCCAGAAGAGAACCCCACTTCATTTTCAAAGCAGGATCAACACTGAGGTATGTACATATTGAAATATTATAAATGTAGGCTATACTTAGCCAAGGTTAATTGTAAACTCTGATTTTCTGTCATTGCCTCATGAAAATACCCAATAAGGTTTACGTTTTCCTTTAAGGTTGTTAAAGTAACTGTAACTGTAGGCTAACTGTGTGGTGGCTAATAAACGAGCTAACTGGTAGCAAACTAGATTCTTGTAAAACAGGCAGACCCAGCCCATTCGATTAAATTACAATATTAATCTTATAACACATAGAGAACTTAATATGAAGGAATAGGAAAGTATAATTGATAGCTTCCTAACCTTTACGCAGATAGCTAGCATATCTAGCATTGCTCATTCATTTCTCCGCTCCATTCGGTCTCCGTTGCGGTTTAGCTTTGACTCTTTTCCACTGCATGCATCTCTGCTCCGACTCTGGAGTCCACAGCAGCTGGAGACCGGTGAACTACGAGCTAACGTGATAACAACCATGTATAAAGTCAGATTGAAATGTAAACAATGGGTGAGTTTGCCTTTCTGAAGTTGAATTACTGTTCAACATTACTCGTCTGTGAACAGTGCGTCGCGGACAGGCACGGTTCCCTCCGGTGTTGTGCCAGACAGGTGTTGTGTGAGATCCGGTTTCCCCTCGCACTGTGTCTCTCCTCTCTCTTTAACGGACACCGAAGAGTTTTTTTGTTTTTTTGGTTATAAAAGAGTCTCATATTAATGTGGAAGAATCTACGTTACCCACAATTGTTAATGGGTCCATTTTCGATAAATATATCCTTGAAATGACCGATAGGAAAAAAATTGACTTTGAATTAAAATTGACCAATAGGAGCCATCCGGGCTGCATGGTTCCTATTAGTCAATACCTGTGCAGGCCTGCAGCCGCTAGAGAGAATGGATTTTTTTGTTCCTTTTGCTCTTCACATTGTGTAGGTCGTACTATAGGCCATAACCACCATCTAAATGACGTTAATAATAATGATCAATCTTTCAAATCGTAGACCAATGTTTTAAAGCTTTTAATGAAGCATTTCAAGCTTATAGTAGATTTAGTAAGTCTGTCTATTTTGTCTTTGTATATGCTATCACTTTTAGGCGCTGTGAGAAGACCCCGCCTGCTCCTCAGCCACTGATACTGAAATTGCAAAAGCAATTAAAAAGTGGTTTTACTGGGCTGGGGATAGAGACAGTGGGAGGAGGAAGTGCCAGGACTTAGCCAGGACCAAGCCAGGACCCAACCAGAACCCAGCCAGCACCCAGCAAGAAGCGCATTGAATGGAGGCTATTACTGTATATAGCCTGTGTTATATGTTCTATAACATGTTTATAACTATTGTCTGTTTGTCTGCATTCTAAACTGATCTTTGTGTACCTGTCAGACATTCCCAGGGCCACGCAATTAATTAAAAAAATGAAATGATTTAAATCTTTGTATTTGTTTTTCCAATACAGCAGTAAATAATTATGACCTGGAGAGGGGTGGTGTTTTGGCATTGGCTACTTTTTGGCTGGGTTGTGGGGATTTGGGGCTCTTCTGGGACAATTATGGCTGTATTTTGGAAGTCCACAATTAGTTTTGGGTGAAGTTTGGCTACCTTTTGGTGTGATTTTGGCTTGCCTAATTTGGGCCATTTAGGGCCCAGAAGCCTGGCCATAACCTTGCCAAAATGACAAGCCAGATTTGGGCCAAACTGAAGGCAAAAGGTTTTTGCTATCTGGGAATGATGCAGGATGACACCAAAGCTATCCAATCACCAAGTTACCTGTATGTAACCTAATTTTTACTCCCCAGTTCATTTGTAAAAAGTCAGTATGAATAGGATCTGGGCCAGAACTGAAATGTATAATTTATTTTGCTTGGTCTAGACCAAATTTAACCAACCAAAACAGCCTTAAAGCAAGATGTGAGCAGAGCTTAAAATCCGTGTAAAGCAGAAATACATTTCTGTTATGAGTTTGTCATACCACAGAAACATGTGTCATTGACCACTGAGCCAAATTTGAAAGATTAAAAAAAATGCCAAGTATGTAAAATTAGGTCTCAAAATCCTGGAAAAACAAGCACTTCTCTCTGCTGTGAAACGCTGGGGGCGTGTCAGATAGAGGCGCTGGAATCACGCCTACGTACAGGAGGGGAGCTGCCTCCGTGTACTGCACGAGGACATAACCTACAGTAACAATGAAAGCTAGCAGCGTCATCGGATGGACCCAGCCCGACCTGTTTGAGGCATCAGAGCCAGAAACTGACTCTGAGTCAGACACTGATAGTGCTCAGCCTCACAGTCCATGTTTTACATTACACACAAACGTAACACCCCAGTCTACATATAATTCCTTGTTATAGCTTTATTGGTGCATATAAAATATTACCTGTGGATTATCATTGTGCTGTCAGATGGACTCCGCTCAGAGAATCAGGCCAAATCATGTCATGATTAAATGCAATAACATTTGCTAACATTACATGGGCATGACAGGATGCACGATGTAAAATCACTTTCGGGATTTGCACCTTCAGCAAAATGCATTTAATTGCCCGTGCTAGGGATGGAAAGATTAACCGATACGCATCGATACACGGACACGCGCAGGCGAGATGCGAGTGCATCGGTAGAACAGCTGTGAATCGATGCAATTTTTAAAATAAAATCAAGATGCATCGGTTATTAAAAGTTTGCATCGGTAAAATTCGATATTTTAATCATTGAGTGGTTTCTGCATTTATTTGTACATGTAACAAATCAAATAAGATGTTATTTTTTGACATTTTTACTCTGACAGGATCTATGTTACGTTAACGTGCACCGCGGATGTATACTATACTATGCGCCTGGGACGTTTTGATGGACGTGCGCGCGCTGTTCAAAACAAACATGGCGGAGGCGGAGAATATCTACTCACCTGTCAACTATAAATCCAAAGTTTGGCAATACTACGGATTTTACAAAGAAAAAGGAGAACTTGTCAAGTCAGACGCAATTTGCAAAATGTGCCGTGCTGCTGTACGGTACACAGGGAGTACCACAAACCTCATTAGTCACCTGAAGAGACGGCACGGTGTGACCGTGGAGGCCTCCGCCAGTAACCCGGCATCCCCCGCCGTGGAGTCAGATGTGGCGACTATGTCTAAGAGCGGTGAGCGACGCATTGAAAACTTTTTCCATGCTCCGCCGGCTAACAGAGTGCTACAGAGAGGCTATAGAGTGTTTAGCACTGCAGGTGACATTGTTACGGCACAACGCAGTTTACTTTACCCTGATCATGTCGATCAGCTCATATTCCTGAAGAAAAATCTGAGAGTAGAACACCTGGCTTAAATGACTGACCGTTGTGCAGTTGTGCACTATTGTGGATGGCCACAAGGTGTTCTGTTGACACCATTTTCTTTTGATTCATTATATAATTTGCACATTTGTTTATTCTCACAACAGATAAGCTAAGCTACTGTTACGACTGTTTCAAAGTGAGACTGGTGTTTGTTTACAACAGCATATGACTGCTGAGTCTACTTTACATGTTTCCTTTTGTAAGAAGCTATGGAAGACCTCTTTGTGAGAGGGTAATTTATTTTCTCTTTTTTTAACTTACTTTACTCACTGGTGAGTTTGCTGACCTGCAGCATAAAGAGTGCTAAGCACATCTAAGCTGAGCTTCATCTTGCATTTAATTGTTTTTGTTAATAATGAACATGTTGTAATGTTTATACAGAACTTGTTTGTGAGAGGTCTTTTATTTGATTAATAAATAATCAAACTCATTGAATTGTGCAGTGCATCATGATTGAGTTGTGAATCGTATCGCATCGAATCGCACTTTGTTGAATCAGATTTTGTTGAATCGCAGTGCATCGTGATTGAGTTGTGAATCGCATCGTATCGCATCGGTAGGTGCTGCATATGTATCTTAAATGCATCGGATTTGGGACAGTGTATCGAGATGCGTATCGTATCGGCCTCATGCCAGAGATGCCCAACCCTAGCCCGTGCACGTTGTGTCCGAGCCGGCCCGGCCGACACATTAACCAGGGTTCTCGCCAGACGGTGGAACAGCGGCGCTGCGCTGCTATACTCATCCTCAATACTCATCCTCAGTGTTAGCTGCTTTACAGTGGGTGTTTGTGGGCTGCCGCGGTCTTCTCCTAATAATAATAAAAAAGCGGCCGCCTTCCGCTGGCGGTGACGAGCGTCCGTCCGTTCCCAGGCTGACGGCGATAACGGCCGCCCCCCGGCCGACGGTGCGCCGCTACACTTCAAATTTCTGGGGAGAACCCTGCATTGACTGTAATTATGAGCCCGAGCCCTATTTAAACCCGAGATTTTTTTAATACGTGGGCTGTTATAACGGACGTTCTCAAGCTCCATGTTGCACTTACCCTACACAATCAGTGATGCCAGTAACGCGTCACTCTAATCTGAGAGTAATCTAATGTGGTAATATTTCCAAACCACTAATCAGATTAAAGTTACTTATTCAAATCACTGTGCGTTACTATTATTTTTGTCATTTTCCTTAGTAAAATTATATATTTTTGCTTTCCTCTTGTGTCTCGGGGAGTGACGTCAAGTGCGCAAGAAGTCACGTTTTGTACACGAGGACATTCACTCACGTGTAAAACCACGCAGCGCCACAAACAACATGGAGGGAGGAGAGCCTTTTGTAGCTGGAAATACAGTCATTATTTTGAGTTATTACAAACACACACACACACACACACACACACACACACACACACACACACACACACACACGCACGCTTGATCAAGGGGAGGATATTGTCGGAAATATCGGCCCGGCCCGGCCCGGCCCGGCCCGCTGTCCGGTTCGCGTCAGGGTCTGGCTTGGGCATGCGGTGTCGGCGGGACGGGAGGGTCGGTTCGGCCACACTAACCAGCGTCAACGGACTCTTCAGATATCCAGACTTGACAGTTGCTGTAACTGTCGGGGGTAAAGTGGACATTGCAGAGATGGGTGTTGGTGGTGATTTTTAACTCTCTACAGTAGCTCCTTCTGACAAAATCGATCCACCGTTTCCTACGTTATTGTCTTTAGGAAACTTAAATAAGCTCAGGGCGCCGTTACCCTGCACACTGTGGCATCCAGGAAAGATGCAGGAGCAACGTGGAGGAGACATGACTGTTTAGCTGACTGGTTGACTGTTAAGCTAGCTGCAAACTATTCTAAGAGATGCTATCCAAGACTCGAGAGCAAGCGGAAAAACCTCTGAAGCTAATGCGCTGAATGTATTTATACGCTTCCAGCAGGGTGGGGTTTATGCAAATCGTAACGCGGCTATGATGATTTGACCCGCCCATTAAATCCTGAACACAGAAATAGTGAAACACAGTTTGTGAGCCTAGCTCCAAAATTAAATTCTAAATGGTTGAATGCTTTTTACATGTTTTAAGGGAATACATTTATGACCTTTTTAATGTGTTTAGAAGAAAATGGCTGAATTTGCTTTACATGGACTTTAAACATTACTCGAGCTTGATCTGTGCTGTCTACAACTCATCTGACCTCTGTCGATGAAGGAAGTAACACTGACAATGTCATCTCTATATGTATGGTGAAAAAAATGGGTGTTTACAGGGAAGAAAAGGGTCTAAAAAAATGATGGTATTGGTTGCATTATGGGAAATGTAGAATCCAGCATTATTTCCCATTCTCACTACTAAAGGTATGTCAGCCTCTGCTGCTTCAGTTCTTTTTTTAAAATCTGTCGGACCCTACACTATATACTGTATATGTAAAGGATCTGAATGCTTCTTCCCCTAATGTGATATATTAGACTTGCATACCCTTACACCAATTGTGCTACCATCTCCTAAACTAATTAGCATTTTATTTCTAAGATATAAAGTTTACAGCAATAAATGTGCCTTTTACTGTACTTGCATGTGATTTTCACCTTGTACATAGGGACTTTAGCTTTCACATATGGAAGCTGTAGTCTTGTCTCTTTTATTACCTTCTTATGAGTGATGTGGCACACCTGCCAACCTGCAAAGACCAGCATAACCTGTAACTGTAGCAGACTTTTCATTATAATAGAAGAGAATAGAATTTTTTATTGTCATTGTTTCAGAAAAAACAACGAAACACAGATAGCAGCTCTTTGTTTGACAGATAAATACAAAATATGTATGAAAAATAGATAAGATAGTAAGAAGTAGTAAGAATAGTAAGAATTCTACACAGTCATTGTGAAGGCCACCTTTGCTCACAGTTTTGTTGGAATGCAGCAGCTGAGGCCAGGTTGAAAGTTTGAGAGAGTGAGATGTTGCAGTTTACAGCCATGAGCTGCCAGCAAAGTACTAAAACTGTGTCATGGTTAAAATGTTGAACTGCGACAGGAATGAGATGATTATAGAGACCAATAGTGGAGATGAACTGCACAGGCATTCTAAGTGTGGAAGTAACATTTGAAAGGTCCATTTTCAAGACATTTGCTGTCTCTGATAATAACCCACTCTGACCAAATGACTGGAGCCACACGTCTTCTTGTGTCTCAACAAGTCTCTGATATTTTCTTCTTTGGCAAGTCACAGGTTGTATCAAGATCAAAAGTAAAGTCGAATCCACGGCATGCCACGAGATACTGCAATTTACCTGCAGTCTTACCTGTGTACCAGTATATGAGCCTTTTAAATGGTGAACAATTTATTTTTGTATTCTGCCTGTCAGAAATCTTTGATAAGCAGGTATTGCACTCAGCAATTTGCATTTTTCCTTCACACCTGAAAGTCTTGATTCCGAAAGTGATGACACAGGCATAATTATGATGATTTGATCGTATCCATGGATCATCAGGTAGCATTGCAAGAAGCTTGACTAACAGGTTAATTATTCAGTCATGACAATGCCATTCCCAGTGTGCACTCACATACCATGTAAGATTGCAGTCTACTAATATCAATGTTGACAGAATTTGAAATTTTTCAATATTTTATATTTAATATTTAAACTGAAAAAACACAAAATTCAATCAATCAATCAAATTTTATTTGTATAGCCCTTTACAATAGCCAGACGGTACCCAAAGTGCAATCAAAGCAATAAAATAATACATACAAACAATACATAAAAACACAAGAAAGTGCTACAGTGCTGCAAGAAAAAACAAGAAAGTGCTACTAGTATTGCAGGGTGTTAAAGGCCCTCTAAAAGTGCATAAAGTAAAAAACAGGCAAAATAAGTACACCTAAGAACAGGACTACCCTAGTCAGAGTTAAATGCCAATCTAAAAAAGTCAGCTTCGATTTAACAAGGCTGAGGTCAGTAGTAGTGCGAATGTCAGGGGGCAGTCTGTTGCACAGCTTGGGAGCTGTGACAGCAAAAGAACGATCGCCCCACTGTTTAAGTCTTGACCTTGGGACCTCTAACAGGAGCTGGCCGGAAGAACGGAGGGCCCTGCCATGATCGCGGACAGTTATATGAAATTAATACAGATAAGTCACTCATCAAGTCATCATGTCTCAAGTCAGGCCAAGTCACAAGTCGTAAACTCCAAGTTGAGTCTCAAGTCATTTATTTTCTGTCTAGTCAAGTTGTAGAGCATCACTACTCTGGGCACTGGAGTATTATGTGCTGAACATCACTAATGTGTATTGTGTTTTTGTGTCTCTTCCAGAGACAAATTTGCACTGAGTAAGAGCATTGAAAGGTTGGAGACTGAACTCAGCCAGTGGAAACTGAAATATGAGGAGCTAAGCAAGACCAAACAGGAGGCCCTCAAACAGGTGAGACATGCATATAGTCAGGGTACCACCGTGCCATTAATGTGTCTGAACCATAATGTGGCTTCTTGCTCCTTTACTCCAGCACTTGTTTTCAGCTGTTGTTGCACCTGAATAAGAGGAAGAATGTCTAATGCTGTAATGCTGCTAAATCTCAGTGGTCCTGCAGTGTTTTATGAACAGCAATAACTTTTGTGCCCCCCCACCCCCACCCATATAGCTGAATCTGCTGAAGGAAATGCACCAGGACGAACTCGGCCGCATATCTGAAGATCTGGAGGATGAACTGGGAGCCCGAACCAGTATGGACAAGAAACTAGCTGAACTACGAGCTGAGGTAAGATGTCTGGAACGCAGAAAAAGAGGTGTAGCATGGAAAAGAAGTTAATGACAGCATGGATTAAGAAAGAATAGGAGTGAGGAGTGATGGAAGTAGAGTGGTCAGATACAGACACAATTTAGACCCCTGACAAACTGTTTTGGCACCACAACTGTTAATATAAGCAGACACTAGTGTTGTTGTTGATCTGGTGAGGGGTCGCAGATGTACTAGCAGACTGTAGCTAGCCAGACCCACATGTAACTTTGGGTGTGTTCAGCAGCACACTCTATCACCATGTTAGTGTTGTTACTGGAACATCATAATTAAGATTGCCTAAGGACCACCATTGCAACTAACCCTAACCCTAAGCAAGACACAAACCCTTTTCTCCTCGGTGAGAGTCCTCTACATAACGTCCCCATGTTTCTTGTAAAAACAGACAGCAGCCAATAGCACGGTGTACATTATGCCCCACTCCACCCACTAATTAACTGCCAAGTTGCCAACACTGACTTTCCTCAGTCAGTCAGCTCCCAGCTAACACAATCCGATGGGAACAAAAGAGCATAGCCTCTGAGAAGACGGCAGCCAACTTGATAAAGCAACCAGGTTAGGCCCTTGGCAACCGGGGTTGAGTCAGCAAGGACCACTTACCAAGCTAACAGCAGCCAACCACATTTCGTAACAGTTAGTGCTTACCTTGGCAACAGAGCTACCGCTATCTGTCTTCCAGGAAACTCCGTAAATCACCTACTGTACTGTAGCCATCCACTGTCGTCGTTCTCGGAGGCTGCATATGTCTACAGTCTGGAGGTGTTCATTGAGGAGCTTCTGGTTATTAGTGTGTTAGAAGATACTTTTGCAGCAAGTATAGCTATCTGACCAAAACTGCTCTAGGCAGAGCAGCCGTGGGCAGCAGAGGAAAACCAGCAAATATTTTCTCCTTAAAACCTTACAGCTTCACCCAAATCACAGAATAAAATTAAAATGTTGTGTTTTTGTACAGTAATCAGTGACGACCAGTGATGGGAATAACAGCGTTAAAATAAATGGCGTTATTAATGGCATTACTTTTTTCAGTAATGGGTAATCTAACTAATTACTATTTCGATTGTTACAACACCGTTACTGTTACCGACAATTAAATGTGATGCGAAGCTACTCATTGAAGCTGTTGTCATTAGACTTGGCTCTCAGCCAACGGAGGGAGGAGGGAGGGGCGAGACAACTGCATAAGTGATGATGATTTGCTAAGGTAGAGTAAGAGTTCGTAAGCCAATCAGAGGCAGTGTTCAGTTTACACACAAACCACACACGCACACAGCAGCCTCACACACACAAACTAGCAGAGGTAAGCTGCAGCAGTGGTGAGTCTGGAGGGAAAGTGGACGTACAGACACTACTTTAATCTCCTTGAGGTAAAAGGCAAGAACATACATGTGAAGTGTACAGCATGTCCCAGAGCGAAGTGTTTGTCCACGTCCATTGAAAGCAACTCTAATCGAACTAAAGAAGGCAAGTTCTGAAGAACTTGCGGATGTGAATGCTCCCTGTTGACCAGCTGAAGCCAAATGCGGATTGCTGGCTGTGAAAACTTTGACTAATGTACACGATGTCTAAAAACTGTGAAATAATGTAGGGTTTGTTGAAAAACTAAGGCTGAACTGAACTGGTGGCTTTAATTCATTTGAAGTCTCGTCTGAAGAGAAAGAAGCTTTGTAATAGTTGGGTGAGAATGAAGCATTAAAAATAGAAAATAAGCTTTGAGACAAACTGCAACACTGGCTTGAATATGTGTTGGAAAGCAGCTGATGGAGTATGAAGAGATGTTACAGTGAGAATGAATCAAATACTCTGAATCAGACTGAGAAATTCAATAAATCTCAATATATCGATAACTGGGAACATTTAAATATTTAAAACGGAGTTCCTGGCTTTAATGAATGAAAGGATAATAATGAAATATTGTTAAAATGTTGGGAAATATACTGTGTTTGTGTGTGTGTGCATGTGAATGCACACTTAAGCATGGCCGTATATGTGTGTGTGTCTGTACATGTATAGTCATGTGTGCATGCTTACACGTGCATTTGTATATGTGTGTGTGTGTGTGTGTGTGTGTGTGTGTATTATACTGACTCATTGATACATCTCTCTGTGTTGGCCCAGTTGATCTCGTTTGCCATGGTGATGGTAACCAGGTTGGTCCTGGTAACGGACTGTGAGAGTTGATTTAATAGTGATTTCAGCTCAGGCACACCTCACATTATCATGCTTCTCCCTCCTAAACAGTAACTGTTATCACTCAAATAATGATATGGTAGAAACTATGAAAGTCTTGTGAGCACTTTGTGAAATTGTGGATGTGTGTGCCTGCCTCCAGATATTTTTCCTCTCAGTTTAATGAGATTTAATGCGGCAATTGGTCGGGGTTCCTATCAGTTAAACACCCACCGAGCCAAAAGGTTTTTGTCTGATTGCCTCCAGAGATCCACTGTAACACCAGCACAAGTTGATGTAGTTATTTTTCTGCTAGAGTGTAAATTGTGGAAGGGAGGGCGAGTTGAAGATGAGGTTTTCTGAATTTTTTTGAGTTCCTCCCCACTCTGTCAGTTGGCTCCTCCACTCTGGCTGTGAGCACTCAACCCCATACACACCAATGCAAAAATCTCAAAGTGGCTGAAAAGTTACCAATGTTTGAACTGCAACTGTGTAAAAAGTATGAATGCTGTGAAAAAGTTGAATTCAGGTGAGAAACTGAATGTTTCACAGTTTGAATAGAGTTTCTATCTGGAAGCATGAATGAGTCGATGAGCTTTGAAAATGTGTGAAAACTGAGGATTTTTGAAGATTCTGTAATGTGCTTGATTGAGAAAAAATGGGCAAAAAACATCAAGTATCTCTGAAATTATGAATGATATCAATTAGAAAAATAGACGCAATCGATTCCCAAATGAGATGAATTTTCTGTGTTTGAATGGAGGGTTAGCTCCGCCAGGATCACAATGACGTCACTCCCAGTTTAAAGGTCAGACGACCCCTTTTGTTTGGGCAGAAACAGATAGTATATAGCGTGTTTGTCTTTGTTGTGCTTAGGGTGATTCTCTGTAACTGGTGCCTTTTGTGTCCCAGAGGTTTAACTCAAAGCTTTAAAAATAAAGTTACCAATAAAATGCATTTTAACCAAGAAACAGAAAAAAATCATGTGTATTTGCATATAACACAAGAAAGTATTTGAAAAAAATACATTATTCACATTTTTATGGGTCGCTGAGTATCAGATGGCAGACAAAAATGCATGTCCCCAGTGACCAAAGTTACTTTTTCATTCAATCTAAAACGTATATAAATTGCCATTAACCCCATTTTTTCTGCTAATATAATCATTTACCTGTCTACTTTAACTAAAATAAAAGAAAACTGAAAAGAATTCATGATTTTTTTTCATGAAATGGTACTATGTAATCATGTCCCCCAAGTTTGTTCAACCCCGTAACAGCATAGCATTTTCCACCCTTTTTGAAAATAATGGGTCAGTCCAACATACTCAACCTTCAGAAAGTGACCTTACTCAAGTCTTTTCAAGGTCATGCTGTGAAGAGAGGTAATTGTTAGCATACATTTTTAACTATATTTCATTGTTTTTTTTGTGAGATTGACATCGTCATGCTCAACCTTTCAACACTGTTACACAGATAAATGATATTTAAATATTGTTTAGGAAGAATCAAACAATTGTGTGGAAAAGTATATCAATTTCATGATTTCCAAATGCCATGTGGTGCTAACATGGGAGCTATGGCTTCTTTTAGCTAGAATCTTCAACCCCGTAACATTCAACCCCGTAACAAAGAGCATTGTTACGGGGTTGTATCCTTGTTATGGGGTTGAAAGTTGACCAGTTGTTGAACGCTACTGGTAGGGGCAGGAGACACCCTCCAATACCGCCCACCACCCCACCCAGGCACCTCCCCCAACCCTGCCCACTCTTTATGACTGTTATTCAGTATTTATCAATATGGGCATGCCATATATAATTTTACTGGGTTAAATCACATCTACAACCTCACTGAAACATTACTGGCACCACTATCTGGTAGGTGGCATTTGTACTATACTTTCGCAACAGCGCTAATTTCAATATGGGTGTACTTTAAAAAAAGGGCTTAGGGCTCTAACAAGTCCTTTGAGTTTAAGAGTTACATGCAACTGTCTGACAGAAACAAATATTTTCTTAATGTTATTCCATGTTCATTATTTTTAGATGGCAAAATCAAATGCAGAGAGGCAAAGAGAGTACAAGGCGAGAAGAAATGCAGATTCACAGAGAAGAGAAGAACATCTCAGGAAAGAGCATGCCAGGTGGCAAAGAGATACTGCAGCAGGGAAAAAGAAGTAAATTAATGACCTAAGTGAGAGAGCTAAAAGACATAAGCGGAAGATGTGGCGGAAGGCTAAAGAAAGACAGAAAGGAAAAGCTGAAATTGAGAGCAGTGGGTCTGCACCTTTAACCCCTCCACATAGTCCTGAGAGTGAGATTAAGGATGCAGTGCAAGCCAGACCAGGGTCTTCAAGTTGAGGGACATTGCTACTCAGTCTAAATTGTAATAGAAGCTGCTGTAACCCTGCTGCTGTCTTTGGGTCAAGGAAGGACTGGAAGAAAGAAGGAAGGATGGAAAGGTGGGAGTAAGGAAGAGAGGAAAGAAGGAAGGAACAAGAGGGGGAGGGAGGAAAGCAGTAAGGAACAAGGAGGGTGGAAAGAGAGAGGAGGGAAGAAAGGAAGGAAAGAAGGAGGGAGGAAGGAAGGTAGGAAGGAAGGGAGGGGGGAGGGAGAGAGAGAGGAAGGAAGGGAGGCAGGAAGGAAGGAAGGGAGGAAGGAAGGAGGCAAGGAAGGAAAGAAGGAAAGGACGAAGGAAGAGTGAAAAGAGGGTCAATTTGACCCAGGAAGACAGCAGGAGGGTTAAGTAGAATTAAGACTGGCACACACAGACCTTAATGTTTTAACCACACACACACACACACACACACACACACACACACACACACACACACACACACACACACACACACACACACGGTGGTCAATTATTGTACCCTTGCTATAATTGTAGTCATATTTAAGTACTAATCTGTAAAACTAAACGTCAATGTTCTATGTATGCTTTTATTGTAGGCATTCAGCAGGCAAGAAACAAATGAGAAAAGCTAGAGATAAACTCAGAAAAGAAATAGAAAAGCTCAAAAAGGAACTGCACCATCAAAAAAAGCAGGAAGAGAAATACAAGAAGAGACTCCAGCGAGTGAGTAAAAGTCAGGACTCTCCCAGATCCAAAGTGCGCCATCTACTGAAGAATTGTACTGTGAACAATAGAGTCAGGAAGACTTTGCTTCACCATGAGGTCCTCATTGCAAACATAAGAAGAAAGTACAAAAATGCCAGTAATGAAAAAAATAAAAAATCCATAGCTCAGGTTGTTGTGGGGAAGATAGTTAAAAAATACAAGATGCAGGGGTGGTCAGAAAAAGTCTTAGGCTTCTCAAAGAAACGCTGGACTCTCCAAAATGTAGACCTGGGCAACTGCGCAAGAAGCTCACGCAACAGGTATGCCGATAAGTTGATCAAGAGCAAAGTGAAGACCTTCTTCACGAGGGATGACGTTAGCCGCATGACCACGGGTAAAAAAACAGACAATCACAAGAAAGAAAATAAAAATGCAAAAACGGTTCCTTGTGGACACAATGCTAAACCTTCATCTGAAATTTCTGGCTGAGAATAACACGAGCAACATTTCATACTCTGCATTTTGCCGGCTGAGACCCTTTTGGGTTGTCCACCCCTCCCTTGCAGATCGTGATAGTTGCCAGTGCAAGCTTCACGAAAATCTGGGCTTCCTGGCAGAAAAGCTACATTATGAAATAGTTCTTGTCAATGATTTTAATGTTCAATTGAATGTTTTATGATTCAGTTATTTCATATGAAATACCCAATGACATGTTTGTTTCTTCTTTTTTGTTACAATGAAGTCAGTTTAAATGTGATAAAATAGTTTTAACGTCAATGATTTTCATGGTAAATTGAATGTTTTATGATTCAATGATTTCAATGTTAGATATGAAATACTAAATTACAGGTTTGTCTCATCTTGTTTGTTGCAATGAATTAATTAGAGTCAATATAATTTTGATAAAATGTTGACATTTATTTTGCTGATAAATTAATCCAAATAGTATTGAAATGTTGATTGAAACGTCAACCCTGTTATTCTATTCAACCCTGTTACCGTGAGTTCAACCCTGTTATGTGACAGATTTTCATACATTTTTGGATATTAAAAAGAAATATTTGAGAAATCTTTGTTGAACTGTGTGTAAACTGTAGAGGACAACAAGAAAATATATAAAGGTCTAATCTAATCTTAATGTCATTGCATATTTTCATAATATATGGAGGCCGTATTTACATGAAGGTATCATATCCTACTTGACATTCAAATTAGTATTACTAAGAATAAAATAAAATGTACTTATAATATATTCTTAAAACAAGGGACAGATGATTACCAAGGATCTCCAAGAATTAGTTTGAATATGTTTTGAAATTGTATTCACACAGAGATCACATTGTCTGTTACGGGGTTGAATTAAATTCCTAGTAATGTTTGGCATTCCATGTCTAAGGTGGGAAACAGTATTTTACCAGAGGTTCAAATACTCCTTTATCAGATGCAATGTTCAGAAATACAATAATTTATGGTATTTTTTCAAAACTCAGAGAACCCAAAAGGCACCCGTTACAGAGAATCACCCCTTACCTTTGTCGTGAAAGGACCGCCAAGTCCAATTTACGGCTTACTGTACTGTTTGCTAACTGTGTTATTACGCTCACTAAGAGCTCATTCAGGCTAATCCACTTAGCGGATAGCCTGTGTAATCTTGCCACCGTGTGTGATCACAACACGTCGTATTCCTGCTCAATCAGCGGATGATAAACGAACCTTGATTCGCTTGCCGGCCACTGTTTGAGAGAGAGACGACCGCTGTGTACCACATGGTCGTTGTGTTGTTTCTTTGTTGTCTGCTAAGCGCCGGCTTAGTTTCTTTCCTTTTACTAACTCACACACACACACACACACACACACACACACACACACACTCACACACACACCGAGATACACATAATCTCATGAGCAATCTGTTGGAAATTTATAGTTAATAACCCCGCTATAACATAAGACACTAGTATATATATATATGTCTAGTATATTCCCTTTATTGACTTCAGAGGCGCTCTCCTCGCGGTAGCACGGCTACCTTTTTGGAACTGTGGGTATTATCCCTCTAAATTCACCTCTCGTGCAACCAAACTGCACATGAGACCAAAGACAAACGGAACCGCCGTCTTTGTTCAAACCTCGAGCGCACATGTAGTGATCACCGTTGGTCAATATATTCACTGCCGCCATTTTTGAATTCCAGGTATATGATTCAGTATAGAGTGGCGAAGTCACGCCCTTCAGTTTCCGGTGCATGGGACCTCAGATGCGAATTATTATGAATGGCAGTCAATGGAGAGATAACAAATAATTTCTGGTCCCGTTTGAATTGTGCCATGAATTTCACATATGTTGTTTGTGGTTTTTAAAGATAATTTTCCATACAAAGATTACTACAATTTAGCGCGAAGGAGCTTGATAATGTTAGGTTTTGTGTGAGGCTGCTTTGTGAACTACAGCCCTTCGCTGCTCTCGATGCGAATGATGTACGTCACCACCCGCTCTCTGGCGATCTCTCTGCACTACTTCACCGCTTTTTTCCAAGGGGCGGATAACAGCCTAGAAAGAGGCGAACATCATTATAAGTCGGGGCATGTAGAGAGCTGCAGCCATGCCGATGGGGAGATGGTCGGTCTTGTCCACGCGAGTCGCAGGGAGCATCGTTACAAGGTTTCGGTGAGTGTTACGATTTCGCTAGCTAACGTTAACTAGCTAGCTAATTGCAAGTGCTGTAGTGTAGTGGCTAACTTAAGCTCATCGATAAGAGAGTTAGCAAAGTTACCAATTCCTTTAGCGTCTGTTATACCCAGCAGAACATGCAAGTACTAATATATCCAAACCCAGTCTGAATCATCTCACATATTTTGCTAGCCAGCTAACTGCCGTGGCTCTAGTAGCTAAATGAAGCTCCAGATACGAGTATGCATCAAACGCCCTCGTCATGGTCAGTGTGTTATCATTTCCTAGTAGTGAGTGGTGTTAGTCCTATATTCTTCCATATGCGTTTTGTTTTCCTTTTCCCCTTAGAGTCGTGCCAGGACAGTGAAGACATGACCCTCATCGTGAGCTTCAGCATGGTCCCTTCAAGCGGTGTGCCTGAAGATGGCTCTGAGGAGTATCGTTTTCTCACTCTTCTGGAGACGTCCGGAGCAAACATCTCATAAGATGGACATACCATGTGCGACATGTACAAGACACTGTTTTGCCAGTCTTTTGTACACTGCAAAAGACACTACACTACACTGTAATTATATCTATGCAATTAGGCTTAATATCATAGTTTAGCCATTGAAACATCAGGTAAGATTTTTACAATTGAGTGTCTGTGGTGATAACATATTAAATCACACTCACAGCCCATACAATTTATCTGACATGAATATTGAACTTGAGGATTTGAATAAAGTCTAAGTTATAAACACTAATGCAGGTAATGCAAGTAATGCAGGTAATCTATAAGAAAAGATTAGGATGAAGATTTTATCCTGTGGGTAATGGGGGCGGGACTAGATAAGCTTGTATTATTGAACAATGATGAAATGTGATGATGATGAATTGACATGCCCGAAATAAACAACATAAATAAATGACTGTCATCTTTCACATTGGGAATAAAGTAAGCTTGCTCTCTGTTAAAGGCTGTGTGTGATTGTTTTTAAACACAAACATTGTTTTTGACTCAAAGAAAAACAGCTCAAGGTCATAACTACAGTCAACTGAATTTATTTGAAATGGTATACAAATCCTAGGCGCTGAGTTGCAAGCAGGACACACAGGAACAGGATATGATGGTGCTGAGGAGAGAAGAATATAGAAAACATAAACTTGTGATAAAAATGGAATTGATGCTCACTTAAACTCACTTAACAAGCTACACTGTTACATTTTTGGTGTGTAAACGTTCATGTGAGGTCTGATTGGTGCTTAAATAATTAATTGCATTAATAATGCCGCAATGAAAAGTCACAACATATGCACAAGGCACCATCCCACATATTGCGTGTAATATGATTGACATGGGGTGTTGCATTGTGCACAATTTGAGTGACTGGGAGACTTGTGGACATGTTTGTGGTTGTTAAGTGCTTAATTTGGTCACTGGTAAGTTGTAGATACTGCTGTGTATGCTGACATTGCTGTGATGCAGTAGAATTAATAAAACACTTGACCTGAAAATTCCTGTGTCCATCAGTCCTGGTTGGGGGCTTTAGCTGTTCCTGCAAAAAGAGAGAAAGGGAACAAAGCAGAATGATTTCTTTTAAAGTCTGATGAAGGATGAGTAAATCCCTTTTATTAATTCTTTAAAGACTGATTCAGACACGGTTGCAGTAATCATTTGTGTATTAGTGTTATTGGTCTAATTCTAGGCAAAAAACAATCCAGGAGAATTTCATGCAAGGCTGGCTGCTGGTCCCCTTTCGACTCTCTCTGATCTGTCTGATTTTGTATTTAAATTTACAAGATTACAAGAGTGGATTAAAAAGTAAATGTTATCATTATATGTTTCTCACTACCTTCATCACAACTCTGAAGCCAAATTACTCTTACACAGTCAGATGAAACGTATGGCTATCAGAGTATATGCACCCTTTGGAATTGTGTGGTTTTCTGCACTGATTGGTCATAAAAATGTGACCTGTGGATAGCTGATTGTCACCAGGAGCACTGGCTTGAGGGTTTTCAATGAATACAGTTTAAGCGGGACAATTTTTTCTTGCGCTAATAACATGTCACACTGTATGAGCAGTCATGCATAAAACATCTGCACCATCATACATGCAGAAATTCACACTATTCCAGAAGGTTCACTCTTTTTCTTTCAACTGCGTAAAATAATGATAAGGATAAGGATACTGAAACTATGAAAATCAAGGCTAAACTTAATGTTAAAGTTAGCGTTAGCTTACATCAATTGTTAGCTGCTAGCTGAGTAGCAGCTAAGTTATCTTTGCTAAATTCGCATATAAAAATCTCTTACCTGATCAATTTGAGCCAGCGATTCTTCACATCTGAATGGATCCGAAAGAAACAACAGCCGTTCCTACTCGAATAAGGACTGGTACAAAACACACCAGCATCTTGAAATACAGGGACCTTGACTGAGCCACTTGACAGCGGAGGGAAAAGTTGATGACGTGACGTCACATACGCGACATGTAGTCTTTCTCATCGTTTTTTCTCTACAGCCTTTAACTGAACAATTGCACAATAAACTGTCAAACTCTTGACGTGAAAAAATATCATTTAAACCCACAAACAACATTTGTGTAATCCAAGGCATATAACGACTGGGACCAGAAAATAATTACTTTCTGTCCATTCAATCCCATGTATATTTTACGATCCCAGAGGTCCCATAGGGTCCACCGGATGAGGCGGGACTTCGCCACTCTATAATCTGAATCATCACCTCGGGATTTGTGTTCTCCCGTGACTTCGCCAAATAACGTTTGCTGTTTCCTGTAGTCTCTCCGATGAGAGTTCTTAAGTCACGCCCACTAATTTGTAGTCCGGCGAACGTGACTTCCCAAGCCACGTTCGGCCATCTTTGTAGTCTTTATAAGGGACTTCAATATAGTGCAGGATGAGTCATCAAGATTTTAATGAATTTCCTGGAAGTTTCAAACTCTGAAATACCATTTAATGAATACCAACAAAACCGTTGTTTTTGCCTCTATTTTGGCAATATATTATAGGTGAGATAAGAAGAAAGCCTTATGTGGAAAAAAAGCCCCACTTAAACAGCAATTCTGACTTCATGGGAATTTCCACCATTCTGTAACAAGGCTGGCTTTGATGATGGCTTTGCTGTTTCCTAAGTAGAAGTGAGTCCTGGAGCAACTTAAATTTAATGTTTTAAGAACAACACCAACATGGCAAAATTAGATAAACTGCATCAGAATTGTACCAGACTTGACTCTCGACTCAAACAAGTCTGTGCAACCTTTCCTCCGCACAAGTTTTTTTTTTAACCATTTCTCTCTCTGTCTCTCGGTCAGATGGAGAGGCTGCAGGTGGAGAATGCTGCAGAGTGGGGGCGCAGGGAGCGCTTGGAGACAGAGAAGCTCGCCCTGGAAAGGGACAATAAAAAGCTGAGGGCTCAGGCTGAAGACCTGGAGGAGCAATTGGCCAAGAAACGCCGGCAGGCCGCCTCTGCACTTGACACCGACCTCAAGGCCATTCAGAGCGAGCTGTTTGAGAGAAACAAGGTGGGCAGACAATATTTAAGATATCCCATTGCTTTACAATTCACTGAAGCAGATTTATTTCCCACCAGAAAGCCACCCTATTGTCTCTGCAATATTTTAATTCAGGTTCTGAAATTTTGCTCTGAAAATTCCACTTTATAATAACCTATTTTAATAGTTTTGTCCATCATTTCTTTTAGCTGTCATCGTCCTCACCAAATTAACCCAAGACTGAGATTAACTGCATGCCCCCTGTTTGTATCTGTGTTGTCCTTGCTGAACCACAATACAAGCAGATACTGTCACGGTTTTGGTGCAAAATCCGTGCTCTTCACGCATTCTTATCCATCCTCTTACTCATATTCTGTTCTTTATCTTCTTGTTTTTTTGTTGTTGCTGAAAATCAGCACCTGGCAAAAAAAAAAAATCAAACCCAGACTGCTTAGATCATGTCACTCTTGTGTCATGTCTCGCATGTGTGATCTTGGCTGTGTCTCAATTCAGGGTCTGCATCCTTCGAAGGACCCGGCCTTCGCAGCCTGCAAAGGCTGGGTCCTTTGAAGAGACCTGCGAGACCGCGTCAACCATTGTTAAATGGGACAGTCTAGCCTTCGGAGCATTTCCTAGTTGCGTCACCAGATGTTCCCGCCCCTACCCGTACGTCACTATTTATGCAGCCCAGGTCCGTGAGGGTGATATTGCAAATTTTGGTATCGATCCGATACCAAATAAATACAGGGCCAGTATCGCCGATACGATACAAAAATTATATTACATATTATATTCATTATATTTGTTTCAATTCCAGTAAATGTATTCATTTAAATAACACGTTTCAATGGGATAAATGTATCAAGGTTATTATCATGGGTTTAGCCTAATTTATACTTTTTGAGTTGGCTTACAAATGACAAATGACCAGTTGCACTTGCAATTAATATTAACTAATGTCGAAAAAGACTAAAATAATATTTTCATCACTACTATCTACCTGGATATTCTCTGCCAGACTGAAAGGCCTCTGCCAATGACCTCTGCCTCTGGGTAGGGGGCCTGGGTCTGTTGGGGTCAGGGGGTGGGGGATTTCTCTTCTCCTCTCTCCTTTTCTTTAGTTCCTCGTTTTCTTTCGCATGATTTTTCATGTGCTTGAACAAATCTGTAGTGTTACCACTGTATTTTACTCCCTTCTTACAATAATACAGGTCGGCGCTGTGTCATTTTCTGCCTGAAAATATAACCACACGGCCTTCCTCTTCCTCTCTGACATTCTGCGGCTCCGTGTCTGTGTTGCTTGTATGCTGCTGGCTGAGCCTGCTTCCTTGTTTGCCTGATGCTGCTGAGACACGTGACGAGCAAAGTGTGCCGCTCCGCGCTGTGAGGAGCAGCACTTGAAAGCAGCGGACACAGACAGCCAGGTCGCCACTTTAATGGAACCACCACAGTGCATACAGGAGAGAAACTGAAACTGAAGTATTAATCTCATTACACTGGTATTGATCAATATCAATACCAACACTGGTATCGATATTAACGATATTTGGATCGATCTGCCCACCACTACTTGAAAGTGACAAGAAGAGTAAAGTTTGAATGTCAAATATGTTTGAGCTACAGGAATTCCTGATTTCCTTTTTAATCCTCCTCCTTGTGGAGGAAGAGGAGAAGCTGCTCTGGTTTATTACTGGTTGAGAGAGGAACGTGGAGAGGTAAACCTGTTATTGAACCCACAGTAGTGTTATCATTATTATCATTATTAGCTAGCTAATAACAGTTTGGGGTAATTAAAATACCGATACATTGCGTTAATGCTAGCCATATACTTAAACTGCTGATTGCTAAATGTGGTCTTATTTTAATTTTAAAGCATTATTCCTATTTAAAGTGTTTGGTAGGTTTTTTTTTTTTGAAGATTTTTTTCAGGCATATACACCTTTAACTGACAGTGGATAGACAAGAAATGGGAGAGAGAGAGGGGATGTGACATGCAGCAAAGGCCCTCTGGCCGGGATTCGAACTGGGGTCAGCTGCACATGTGACACGCGCTCTTAACCACTCAGCCTGCTGCCAGTTTTGATAGATAGTTTTGTTTGTTGTAATGATTTATTAGGGTTCTAACCTCAAAGGGGTAGAACCCTATTGAGATTGTGCCGGTTTATTGTTATAATTAAGGTTCTAACCCCGAAGGGGTTATACACGTCCTCTTGCACCATGAAAGCAGCTATTACAGATTTTTTGGTTATTTGCATAACGTTAAAAACAGTAAAATGAATAGAACTTTAAATATTTATGCTATCAACACCAAATTTGGTATATGGCATCGGGGGACCGAGCCAGTAATTTCTTTCATTAATGAGCACGATTGGTCAAAAAACATGGCTGCCGTCAAGCAAAATATCCTCGCAAAGGGCCGGGCTTAGCAAAGCATTTTTCCCGATTGTCACGAAACTCAGTTGATATCTTCATATCTTAAGAAGGGGACTAGGCATATGCCCACCAAAACATTTTGAGCTCATCCCTTAGGGGCAGATTACAGACACACACTGTTGTGTGCATGAGTGAATGTGAAAAACCTTACACCCCCCTCGCACCCAGAGCATCAGGCGTACACCTGAATTTTAACACGTTTCAATTACTTTAATTTCATATGTGGAAGAAGAAGTTTTAATATCTTGTTTTTGTAATTATTGGAAATTAACGTGGTAGTGGAGTTATTTAAAAATAAGTGATGCCATAAAATTATCCTGGAACAGCACTGGCTTTTTTATAGATGCTTCCATATTGGGCAGAATCAGCTTTTCTTGATCTGTGTTGTGTTCTTTTTTTATTTGGATGGTGCTCTCAGCATCATTTGAAATTCCATTAGCATGTAGCTGAAAACCCAATTTGGAGAAATCTGGGGCTTGTCATGGGTATGTGTTGCACAGGTCTTTGAAGAACACAGCGGCCGATGTCATAACTGCGGGGGATGAGGGTCAGGGTGGCTGGTTTGGGGCGAAAGAGGTTAGAACCCGCAGATTGCCGCTTGTGGCTATATTTAGGGCCCGAGCAGGTCACAGACCTGTGAGGTCCCTATTGTAATTGGAAAAATTATTAGGGCCCGAGCAGGTCACAGACATGTGAGGTCCCTATTGTAATTGGAAAAATTATTCTTCTTATTAGGGCCCGAGCAGGTCACAGACCTGTGAGGTCCCTATTGTAATTGGAAAAATTATTCTTATTATTATTAGGGCCCGAGCAGGTAGACCTGCGAGGTCCCTATTGTAATTGGAAGGAAAGAAATTTTCTTCTCCAAGTTTGACTGCAGTTTTGGATTCCTGAACATTGTATTGTATAATTTGGAATATACGTCACATCCGGTGAAAATTACGATCCTGCATTTTCACTGGGCGTGGTCATGACCTGCAGGCTCTGTAGCGCCCCCTAATGTTCTTCCCTGCCTTCCACATGCGCGTAGACAAACAAAATTCGGTACGCTGATTCCTCATGACCAGACGCACAAAAAAGTCTGGGAGGCCCATACTGTCACTCCAACAGGAAGGCAGCCATTTTGATGTGTTGTTTCTGAAGATGGCAAGACTCTGTCTGATAGCTGAAGTCCGTGGTGTAAAGGGTGAAAAGGAAAGGAGAGAGGACAGTCCCTTGTGGAGCTCCAGTGTTGCTGACCACTGTGTATCCACCTGCATCGCCGTCAGCTTGTCACCCAGTAGAGCAGGCCTGATGGTATTGAAAGCACTGGAGAAGTCAAAGAACGTGACCCTCACAGTGCTCCCTGGCTTGTCCAGGTGGGTGTAGACACAGTTCAGCAGGTAGATGATGGCATCCTCAACTCCAATCCGGGGCTGGTAGGCGAACTGGAGGGGATCCAGGTGCAGTCTGACCATAGGCCTGAGCTGCTCCAGAACGAGTCTCTCCAGGGTCTTCATGATATGAGACGTAAGTGCCACCGGTCGGTAGTCCGAGAGACCGCTGGGCTGCGGCGTCTTTGGGACTGGAACGAGGCAGGACCTTTTTGCACATCACAGGGACCCTCTGGAGGCTCAGGCTCATGTTGAAGACACGGTGAAGAACTCCACAGAGCTGTTCGGTGCAGGCTCTGAGAACCCGTGGGCTGACACCATCAGGGCCTGCAGCCTTACCAGCAGGGAGTTTGCTCAGCTGTCACCTTACATGAAGCGGTGTAAACAGTGCAGGTTGAGTAGGGGGAGATTTGAAGTCCATAGTGAGAGGAGGACAGGTAGCAAGGGAGCCAGGAGAGGTGTGAGGAGTGGGGGATGGGTGTGAGGAGCTCATAGAGTAGGATGAGGTGCTATCAGGAGGAGGTGGGGGGGGTCAGAAGTGGTGGTGGCTGGAGACATTCAGCAGGAGAGACAGCAGGGGCCAGGGCTGCAGTGTCAAGCCTGTTGAAGAACAGATTAAACTCATTGGCCCCGGCCAGACTGCCATCAGCTCCACTGGCAGTTGGTCTGAAGCTGGTGATGGTCCTCATACCACTCCAGACCTCCCTCATGTTGTTCTGCAGGAGTTTTCTCTCCAGCTTCCTCCTGTAGCTGTCCTTAGCCTCCTTGATCTTAGCATTCAGCTCCCTCTGAATGTCCCTCAGCTCTTCCCTGTTGCCACCTCTGAAGGCCCTCTTCTTCCGGTTAAGTAGGGCTTTGATGTCTTTTGTTACCCAAGGCTTGTTGTTTGGGTAACAACGCACAGTCCTTGCTGGGACAATGCCGTCCACACAGAAATTTATGTAGTCTGTAATGCACTCAGTAAGCCCATCAATGTCCTCTCCGTGCGGCTCACAGAGTGCATTCCAGTCCGTCACCTCAAAACAGCCCTGCAGTGCCTCATAGCTGTCCTCTGTCCATGTCCTCACTGACTTTGTGGTCACAGGCAGCCTCTTCACTAGAGGCACATAGCAGGGAGTGAGAAGCACCAAGTTGTGGTCTGATCTTCCCAGCGGGGGAAGGGACGTGGAGGTGTATGCGTCCTTCACATTAGCATACAGCAGGTCCAGGGTCTTCTCCTCTCTGGTTGTACAGGTCACATACTGGGTGAATTTCGGGATTGTCTTTTTAATGGAGACATGGTTGAAGTCACCCGAGATTATAATGAGAGCACTCGGGTGTGCAGTCTGTAGTCCGGCTATTGCAGAGTGGATGACGTCACATGCCGATGTCGGGTTAGCGGACGGGGGAATATACAGAGCCACAACAATAGCATGTGAGAATTCACGGGGTAAATAGCAAGGACGGAGGCCCACAGCTAACAGTTCAATATTTTGGCTGCCATTTTGAAATATTGCCAATCTTCGTACTTAAATGATCTCCTCCTATAGACGTAACACCACCGACTTCACAGTCACTCAGTATCATCCTCTGACCTTGAAGATTAAAAGTTATGGAAATCTTTATCCTACGTCATACCTGCTGGCCGCGGTGGAGCAGTCAATTCAAATCCTTCGCCGGAAAAGCATCAAGTCCTCATAACTTCTTCATACAATTTCCTATCTCGGACAAATCTCACAGGAATGTAGAGGGAGTCGCCCTGAATAGATCTGTGTTGTCATTGGGCGTGGTCATGTCCTGCACGCTCCGTAGTGCCCCCTATTGTGATGCCCCGCCTCCTGCATGTGCATAGATGAACGAAATTAGATACACAGATTCATCATGAGCAGACGCACAAAAAACCCTTTTGGAACGATACCGTAACTCTAACAGGAAGTCCGCTGTTTTGATGTGTGGCGCCATTTTTGTCCAATTCATGCCTACTTTGAAAACTATCTTGTCCTAGAGCTTAAACACCACAGTCTTCACATTCACTGGGCATCATCTTCATGCCTTGAAGATGAAAAGCTATGGAAATCTGTCCGCTACGTCACACTTGGTGGGCGTGGCAGTGGAAACCATTTTTTTCCTTCGCCATGAATCATCAAGGCTTTATAACTTCAACATACACTTTCCAATCTACACCATAAGGCACATTCATGTAGACGGTGTTTTGATTGTGGCCGCCATTTTGAAATATTTCAAATCCTAGAACTGTAATGACATCCTCCTATAGATTTAACACAACAGACTTCACAGTCACTCAGTATCATCCACAGACCTTAAAGATGAAAACCTGTTCAAAGCTTTCGCCAACATCGTACTGCTGGCCATGGTGGGGCGGTCCATTTAAATCCCTCGCCATAAAGCATCAAGTCCTCGTAACTTCAACATACAATTGCCCTTCCACACCAAATCTCTGGGGAATGTAGAGGGAGTCGCCCTGAATATATCTGTGCATCAAAACTGTTTCACAATCGTAGCGCCACCTACTGGACAAAGGAAGTCAGACAAACATCATCCGATTGACACAACATTTACTGCCTGTTTTCTCCCCAGCATCACATGAAAATAACAAGTGAGCGCGCAATCCGACGGCGCCCCAGCCTGACGTAACTGCTGGCCGTGGTGGTGCAGTCCATTTAAATCCTTCGCCATAAAGCATCAAGCCCTCGTAACTTCTATACTTCTATATAATTATATTTTGAATTATAGTTCTTGCCTCTTTCTTAAAAAAATTCTTAATGACATGGCAGCCGTCGATCGAGTCAGAACTGCAAACCCAGTTGATGGACGATGTGGTGGACAGAGGAGACTACATCCCTATAAACACCCTGGGTACCGACCCAGATGATGTCTCACTGACACCAGGGTCTTTATTGTGGCATCCCATCCAGCCCA
The DNA here is from genome assembly GCA_963678695.2 of Diplodus puntazzo. NCBI lineage: Eukaryota > Metazoa > Chordata > Actinopteri > Spariformes > Sparidae > Diplodus > Diplodus puntazzo. Next base: position 32,196,045 of record OZ023155.1, on the reverse strand, counting down.
GCAGCACTGCCAGGGACTCCTCCTCAGCTTATTAATGTCCATCATTTGTAACTGTTTTCATATTTTTTTTTAAATAATAATTGTTTTTGTTAATAGAAACTAATAATCTGTAAATAGTTATTTATGCTGTCATTTTGTAAATAGTTGTAAATGTTAAGAACTTAATAATAAAAGAAAATATTCAATCCCTCGTTGTCCCTGAAAAGTAGCACTTGATGCTCTTTGCTAACCCTGTTATAAATTGTACTTAAGTTGTAAATACTAAATGGAATAGACAACGTGTAACAATAGAACAATATTTTATCTCATGAATTATATAAAATGCGCGTACGCACGCACGCACAGTTGTGTAGATCAGTTATTTCCATATCTGATTCTATGCACGCATGCATGCAGTTACTGTTATACAGTCTCTATTTAGCTGAGTTAAAGCTCAACTTCACAGACTGCTATAAATCTGCTAAAACATTGCTAATCGTAACAGGATGTTGCCTCTTACTGGTAGTATAACATCACACCCCCCTATATGTACATTCATGGTCAAAAGCTTACATACACTTGTAAATAACATATATATCATGGCAGTTTTCAGTTCCAATGTTTACTATAACTATTTTTTTGTTTTCTGAAAATGTGACCAAATCTGCTGGCTCAAAAATATACATATGGTAATTCTAATATTTGGTTAAATGTCTCTTGGTCATTCTGACCTCAGCAGTGTTGGGGAAGCTACTTTGCAAGCATAGCTTGTAAAACTACATGTAGTTCAGCCTGGCAGTAGTTTGAACAAACTACATTTCTACCCCTGGACAAATGCAGTTTGTAAAACTACTGCTAAAAAAGTAGCTTAAGCAACTACTTATACTCATTATACTCATTTAACTCAGCGTTAAATAAATCAACATATGGTGAATATGAAACAAAATATAATAGCCTACAAAAAATTCACATGCCAGCAGAAATATGCCTCTCAACTCAAGTTTTATTTTTAGAGAACAAAAGCTGAAATTTTTGGTCAACATCACAGGAACTTCAGAGGCACTAACACTTAGGCACTAGAACTAGATGGCAGGGCAGAATCGCTTGTTGACACGACACGAGCAGTCTCTCAAAGTTTGTATCAGACAACTGGTTCCGTTTGGCACTAAAAACATCTTTACCAACACTAAAAAGCCGTCTCATGCTGCACGGGCTGGGACACCAGTGTTGAACTTCACAAACACTTTGGACATTTTGGGTAGAGATTTGAAAGCATTTTGTGGGGACTCATCTGGTGATTTCTTTGAAGTCGAAATTTTTAGCGGAAGGGTTGTCCATGACGTGCTTGTGCCATATGAGCACTGCCTTCATGATACAATTTGAGTGCTGCCAGGGCAAGCCAATCAGAGGCAGCGCTGGCTTAGCATATCATGACATGTTACATGCCTTTTTTCAAAGAAAAATAAAATAACATTTATATTACATATTACATCTTGTCATTCGCCAAAATTGTAGTTTATAAATTGAGTAGTTAAACTACAAAAAATGACCCAGAAAGTAGTTGAAATACTTGACGCAGCACAAAATATGAATGTAGTTTAACTACCAGCAAGTTACAGCAAATTGTAGTTAAGCTATGTGGTTCAACTACTTGTAGTTTAACCCTCAATTTCCACTGGATACGTCTCCGCTGCGTTGCGTCTCCGCCACGCCAGCGGAGCAGATACATTTCACTTTAGTCAATGTGTCAATCCCCACCAGGTCCGCTGCGCTGCGTATCTGCTCCGTCCCAGCTCCAGCAGTCCGGAGCCCTCTGGTACAGATACGCAGGACTTCTATTGCTGGCGGATGCCGGAGCACGACGCAGCTATTTAGCTGAATTTAGCACGAAGCAGACAGAAAGTCAAGCGCCGAAATAACAAACAGCATCCGGTTACCTTTCAAAATAAAACCCTCTGGTGGAATTTTTAACCACTCCTCTCAACAGAATCTGTGAAGTTTGTTTGCTTCCTGGCACAGACTTGTTTTTTCAGCACAGTCACATATTCTCGATGGGGCTCAAGTCAGGACTTATTAACTCTAGTGTGATTCAGCCATTCCTTTACCACTTTTGATGTGTGTTTGGGATCATTGTCCGGCTGGAACACCCAACTGCACCCAAAACCCGATCATCTGCGATGATTTTAGCTTTTCCAGAAGAATTTGGAGATAATCCTCTTTCTTCATTATTCCACTTACTTGCGTTATAGCAGCAGATGCGCTGGCAGCATAACAGCCCCACAGCATAATACTACCAGCACCATGCTTGACAGTAGGTGTTCTTGGGGTTATGGGCCTCATCTCCTCTCCTCCAAACAAATTGCTGCTCGTTTTGTTTCATCTAACCAAAGAGTTTCCTCCAAAAGGTTTCTTTCTTTGTCCATGTGATGCACGGCAGTCTCTTAGCTCATGTTGATGTAAAACACACTTCGCTGTGGACACTGACACCTGTCTTCCAACAGCTACTAGTTCTTTGCAGACTTGCTTTTTGGTGTTTTTTGGTTGACTCTTGGCCATCCTGACCAATTTTCTCTCAGCAGTGGACACTGACATCTGTCTTCCATCAGCTTCTAATTCTTTGCAGACTTGCTTTTTGGTAGTTTTTGGTTGACTCTTGGCCATCCTGACCAGTTGGCCTCAGCAGCAGGTGATAGTTTGTTTTCTTCCTGATCGTGGCAGTGACACAACTGTGTCTTTCACTCTATACTTACAAACAGTTGTTTGTTCAGTTGATTTTGGGTTGATTTTGAAATGGCTTCAAGTGACTTTCCTGACTTGTGCAAATCAATACTGTGATCTTTCAGATCAATGCTGAGCTCCCTAGACTCTCCCATTGTAGTGTTTGTGGCCTAGTCGAATGGGTGATTCAAACAAGCCCTATTTAAATGGGCCCAGAAAAAGTCACCTGATCAGAATCAGTCAGAAGAAGTTAAGAGGCCATGCTACAAAGAGCATTTGATTCACACAACTTGCTATAATCACTTAAATTGATCAGTCAACTAGAAGACCTATAATAAATTAATTATTAAACCAAACTTCTTAAATGCTTTTGTGACAAAGTAGCTCCACTCATTCCAATACAGAAACATGAGAGCTGTAGAAACCAGTGGAATTCAAGACTGCCATGATAAGCATATTCTTTATAAGTGTACGTACACTTTTGACCACAACTGAATGTAAGCTTTTGCCATCAAAGCAAAGATTTAAAGACCCACTGTCTCGACTGATGCAGAACTGTTTTGATCCCTAGTCTGTCAAACTGTTAAACCAGAGTTGAAGTTTTCAGTACGCCTCAGTATTCCTGTGTGGACTAAGTACTGGATGTTAAAGGGATTGATTTAAATTGTTGCATTGCAGCCATATATGTATTATGACCAGCTCACAGGGTGCAACAAACAGGGGAGAGGCAGCTAATTTTTCCCTCTTATCAACTCTTATCAACAGCTCACAGATGGATAAAATGTCATGTCAGTCAAACATAATGGTGATCTCGTGAATGTATGATTTAGGTCTCTTTCTCCTGTCCTGTCTCTCTCCATCATATTGCCATGCAAGTTCAGCAAAGCTTCTTGGAAGCTGCCCTGTCTGGGGAGTCATTAAGTTTCAGATAGCAGAGAGGGAGGCTAAATCAACGCCATCAAAGTACATGAAAGTGCAGTGAGGGACAATAGTGCATTATTGGTTATACCATTAGCTCCAAGTGCAGACATCTTTAGCTAATCCCAAAGCAAACCTGTGGAGCAAAAGCTTTTTGTTGGCTCAACAACATTTACCTGAAATTACAGTCCAATAAATGGATGGAGAAAAAAACAGAGTTGGTGTTTTTTTACCTTGCATCATTGGCGTGCATTTGTCTGTGGACCATTTGTGCTTATTGACCCATAACAGCCAATGAACAAAGTGTATCTTTGTAGCTGCATGCAAGCTAACGGACTGTCTTTGGGAATGGGCCTGTATGTGTTCGTGTTCAGCTCAGACTCTGATTGAGCTCAGAACTCAGCTGAAACTTTCTGTTGTTTACATTAATTTCTCTCCTTATTACTTGTCTGGTACTTTTATGAAGCATATTCATTAAGTCCTAGGAATAGACTCATAGTTTTTGCGTAAGATGAAAAATGTTCACCTTACCCATTTATACTGTCCCTTTTGATTGACTTTTCATGAATATGCTTCATAAATTGTTTGAAACAATTGATTATTCAGCTAACCTTGGGTGGAAATGTTTTTCTCTAAGCCTGTCTGCTCTGTCTGTTCGCTTTGTTTTCAGGAGTTGGCTGACCTTCGCCATATTCACTCTAAACTGAAGAAGCAGTTTCAGGAGAAGACAGCAGAGCTCTCCCATGCAAACCGGAGGGTGGAGAGCCATGAGGCTGAAGTCAAGAAGCTACGGCTGAGGGTGGAGGAGCTAAAAAAGGAGCTGGGACAAGCTGAGGATGAGGTCGGGAAGGCTGTTTAGTGTAATTTCTTACATTACAACTATCAATGTCCACTTATTGATAATCTTCAGCTTCTGACTATTTCACCACTCCTTCTAACCAACCAGCAGCACACTCCTTTCACACCTGAAAAGAAAACCAGGCCTTGGTCTGGCTTTTGTCTTCAGTGTGAAAGGGTGCAATTGACATCCATTACTGTGTCAAATTAATCTGCGGTTGTCACAGAGCTCCAGTTCTGATTGCCGGGGAATGGAAACATGAACCGATGCTAAATTCTGTCCCTTTTTCCATCTGTTTTTATTCAAGCAGCACTCAGAACATTGTTTAGTCGGCGTTAAGTTTGAAAGAGACTATGAACTCAAAGATAGAAAAAAGTAACCACCATAACACTGTTTGGTCTCGATGCTGCTTTTCTACTGGAGGCAGGATACTTTACAATAAACTTAAATGTCTAGAATGACATCAGTACTGAAACAGTAAACTTCACTGGGAATTTAATCGAGTGAAATTACAGCAAGCATCCAACAACATGCAGGCCGATAGGATATGTTCCTGTGCCAAAATTGGCTGATGACTGATATATCTGTCTGCTCTAATACTAAATGACTGACGGTAGAGTGCTGCTCCCTAAAATAGTTTATAATGTCTAAAGTGCTTTCTACAGTAGATGCAGTGCTGGCATTACTCAATTGACGTGGTGTTGTAGCGGGAAGGTGATGCATGTGCACGATTGCAACTCAGCATTGCTGTGTGTTTTATGCTTAGTTTTTTTTTTCATGTAGTCAGCTCTATAGTAGCCTATTTGTTTACCTGTTGTGTGTATTCTCTTCATGTCTGTGACATATTCTACAGATACAGATATTAAAACTGTAGTGAAATGCTGGTATGATATCAATATGACTGTCTACAGGTCATTTTCAGGTTGAATTTTGCAGAGAATTGCCCATATGTCACGGTAAAATAGACAAAAATTCAAAATATCTAGATGAAATGCCGCTGCAGCCTCGCTTGACATGTTCTTGGGACACGCTACTTGCTCATCCAGTGTCCTAACCTGTTAACATGGATGCCAAAAAGAAACATGAGATGTTCTGCCAGTTAGTAGCCATTATGTTCTTATCTAGGGAGAAAATGCGATAAAATGCCAAATGTTCACATGGACGTCTTTCTGTGTGTGTGTGTGTGTGTGTGTGTGTGTGTGTGTGTGTGTGTGTGTGTCTGTCTGTCTGTCTGTCTGTCTGTCTGTGTCTATGTGCGTCTATATGTCTGTCTGTCAAGTTGGATGAGTCTCATAACCAGACCAGGAAGCTGCAGAGGTCTCTGGATGAGCAGGTGGAACAGACTGAGAACCTGCAGGTACAACTGGAACACTTACAGTCAAGGTAAACACACACACACACACACACACACACACACGGAATAGCTCTCTTGAATCCATACATGACAGCTGTTAATAGTGATCTTAACATGCTAAATCTTACACTCACACACTGATGCCAAATGTATAACCCCATGCATAGTCAGCTAGGCGAATTGGTTTTGAATGCAAAGCAGTATCAGACAAACAGCGGTGATCTTTTTCCTTTGTAATGTTAGGGTGACCATACGTCCTCTTTTACCCGGACATGTCCTCTTTTGGGGGGCTGTCCGGCCTGTCCGGGGGGAGTTTATAAAATCCTTCAAATGTCCGGGGTTTTGAGTTTGTGTAACGTGCACTTTATCTTCGCATCACAGACCATTGTATTTACCATACGCGTTCAATGGTTCATTTGGAAACACACTCTGAGAGGCGGAGTTCCACGCCGAACCCCGGAACGTGTATTCATTCATTATAAAACAGTGCAGCGCATCAGAGCTCTCTGCTGCTCTGCCCCTCCGCTCAGTTCGAAGCAAAGCCAGTGACGCGACGTACGCATGCGCTGTCTGCCGGTGAGCGAAAGAAAAGGGAGAAATGCTGAAACGCAAATGCACTTTTACAGACGAAATGCGGAAAAAGTTCCCGTGTTTTCGCCAGGGTCGTGAAAAATGGGAAGCAGAGTGTACTGTCTGCAAAGCTGGGACGTATGATAGATGGATAGAATTACTTTAATGATCCCAGACTGGGAAATTATTTTGTTACAGCAGTAGTGGGTCCGCAGATAAAACACTTTGTACATAACATAAATAGAAGGCAATATATACATAGTGTATATATACAATGCACAGTGTGCAATAAACAATAAACAATAATAATATATACAACAAAACAAAATATGCAAAATATACTATAAACAATAGTAATATATACAACAAAACTGTAGAGAGACCAGAGTTTGTATGACCAGAGTATGTGTCCGTGGCAAACAAAGGCTCTAATGACCTAGATAAATGAATATATTGTTTATAAACGCAACTTTGTGTGAGTATTTTTCAGTATCTCCAAGAGGCCTGGTTAAGTGTCTTTTTGGGAATTCAGAATATGCGTTTAACTGAGTTAGAAGCACGTAAAAAACACTTGACCTGACCCGAAAAACCCTCAAAATTTTGCCGCGTAGCAGTGTCCTCTTTTTGGGGATTCAGAATATGGTCACCCTATGTAATGTAGACAATATTTTTCCTTGTCAGTGCACTGATGGTGAGAGCTGATGTGTCAAAATACGAGGCTGTGACTATTTCCTGAAAGCAGTGATTCAACCCGCTGAGATAGAAGAGTTGTTCATTCATGTTTTCATTTTTATTGTCACTCCTGGCAGTTTATTTCCTTTTCACGACTTTTTATTCTTTGTTTGTTTAAAAAGGTTTATCAGAGTTTCAAACTCACCAATAAAATTAATTTCCAGAGCTGAGTGTAGTAATTCTTTATTGACAGCAATAAAAACACGAGATCAAATGAAACAAAAGCCCATGAAAAAAATGATCTGGCTTCAAATACAGAGTACTTTTCATATATTCACTAGGACGGGAAGGGTGGGTGAGCCCTATGACTGACTCATCCAATCACTGTATCGCTGATACGGCAGTTTTATTTACGTGAGGCTAATTATGTGCTCTTATTTCAGCTAACTTCCACTATGACTGTGTCCTTACCGGGGATGTGCTTTGCTTTCCCTTTGGAGCGATGTGCTGGACGCTTGCTAATGAGGTGTTCGTCCTTGAGTGGCTGTTGCTGCCTTAAAGCTGCATTCAGTACAAGTGTACCTCCTGTAAGACCTCTGAGATGGACTAAAATGGCATTGACCCAAAACTTCATTAGCGCTCTGCAGAAGTGCTCTGCAGAATATGGCCTTGAGCTTGATCTGAATACCCTCCAACTGCACGTTACTCTCCTTGAACATTTCACACTCAAAGGTTTTACATCACAGCATTTCAACTTTGAGGTGCTTATTCAATCCGCTGATTTAGAATGACATACATTTTAAACCATCTGTCATTATTTCTTCACACATGATTATTAAACGCAGCTGTTATTATTGATTGATTATTACTTATTTCTTATTATATATTATATTATTCTACAACATCACTGCTAACGCTAGTATTGTTGCTTCTGAAATGTACTCTTGAATTTTTATTTTTGCCCGTTCCTCCTGACTCACACCCAACAGAGTTCCTTCCACGGTTCGATAAAACCTTGATTTTTTAAAATTTATTTTAAATTAAACATTTTATTTATTTAACATTTCAGTAACTTCTGTATATGATACTGGTCTGATAGTATCAGAGGTGCAGTATTGGCGTGGAGGGCGTGTCTATCGGATGGTCTGGTAACTACACAGGTCCCTCACTCAACTTAATAAGAGAAATGTCCCCCAAAGCAATGTACAGAACCAAACTAAGGTAACGTAGTAACTGTAACTGTCTTTGGCAACGAGGAAACAAATAACGCAGCTCTACGTGGAGAAGCGTCCTTCCTCCTGTCTGTCCTACTGACTCCTTGTCACATTTCTGCCCGAAAAACAGCATCTGTTGCCGGAAAAAAACTCACCGGGTGTTTGTGATGAGAAAAAATCTCTGCGACGGTCAGCCCTCTCGACCGAGACTTCAGTGAACTTTACCCTGGAAGACAGCCTCCGGCAGGTTTAGATTGACAGGGGGGACACCTGGGGAAACCCCTTGGAAACACACACATGTCATCATCATGACGTGTACCGTCACGTCTCAATTGGGGGCTGCAGCTCCGGCTTTCTGCGTGAATTACACAACGGTTCGTCTTTACTCAAGCGGTGCTTCACTCTGTGTGAATGAACAACGGCGGAGAATTGGCGAACGACTGCTGAGGTGTTAATGCGACGTCTCTGTGTGAAAGGTAGGGGTAGGCAGATTGATCCAGATATCGATAGTATCGATACCAAGGTGAGTATAGGTATCGATACTTGTGCGATGAGATCGATATTTTTGCTGTAGTTTCTCATCCATAAATTCAGCAAATCACTTGTATTTCTTCACAGAGTTTGTGTGATTGCAGCATCTCTCTCAGTCCTTATGCGCAGTGCTCCTCTCCCAGGGGCGGTTCTGGGGGGGGTGGGGGCATCAGGGGCCAGTACCCCCGTAACTCTGAGTCCGGACCCCCCTGTGGCCCCCCGACAGGGAGTCTGCATCACTGATACAATGACAGATTTCTTGCAATGATTTGTACTGAAGGGAAAGGCGGAAATAAAGTGTCTCAGCAGTTTACTACCTAATCAAAATTGTTGAAATTGTAAACACTGTTTTGTCTGAATGAGGGATTTGTCTTTTTTTCCAGGTTGTATGTGCCCCCTAACAAAAAGCCGGCCCCAATCTGGCCCCCCTATTAAAACTGGTCTAGAACCGCTACTGTCCTCTCCACCTCTCTCACTCCGCTCAATCAGGTTCACTCTGAAGTATGAATATGGCAGAATATAATAACCCTTTTGTGTATCTGTTGAAGGAACATTAGTATTCCTGTATAAGCTACATGCAGATAGGTTATAGATTTAATTATGTGGCTCAAATCTTTGTCCTGTGTTATTACCATAATGATGATCAGCTAATTAAAGGCAAAAGTACAAAAATCATTCAATGATCAGGAATTTTCAAGTAAAAAGTATCGGTATCAGTATTGGTATCAGCAATACTGGCCCTGTAATTACTTGGTATCGGATCGATACCAAAATTGCAGTATCGCCCAGCCCTAGTGAAAGGCGCTACGTATAGCTCATAGGGCTGGATCTGGACTGGAAGTTATGTCGTGATTCTGCCTTCTCACACCGCGACACAGGTTCGTGGATCTGAGTGTCGCTATTTCAGTTTCGACACGTGTATCGTTACAGCCCTAGTAAACAGTGGAATTTCTGTACTCTAAGAGAGGTGCCAGTTCTCACACTCCCAAACATGACTAGACAACCATGAAGACACCTCACACACGCAGCCTGTTCAGGTGTGTGTGTGTGTGTGTGTGTGTGTGTGTGTGTGTGTGTGTGTGTGTGTGTGTGTGCGCGCATCTGTGCTGTCAGACTGAGCCCCAGAGATTAGCTTCCTGTGCTCAGTGTGTGTTGCCCGTCCTTCAGTTTAGCTCTAACATAATATCAGATTTGCACAGTCTTCAGCTCCTTGCTCTCTGCCTCTCCCTCTGCATTCTGTCCATTTTTTCCACGCCATTGCCCCGCCACCCATCAGCCAATCGCTGAGCTCCCAGTCTCAGGTTACCATAGTAACAGACAGGTCTCTTGTTGCTCTGCTCTGTAGAAGGAGTGACAGGCGTGTCGGCATGGTAACAGCTTCAGGAACTGACACAATTCTGTGTGTTCTTGTAGGTTAAGCTTTTCTTCATTCTGGCTTTTTTTTCATTCAATTTGAATGCATGACGAGTGTGTGTGTGTGTGTGTGTGTGTGTGTGTGTGTGTGTGTCAGAAGAGAATAAGCTTTAAAATTGGATCATGATTGAGTCCTCAGCTAGTCTGTGTTAATGTGCCTGTGGGTGTGTGTTGTCTTGTGGTTTATTTGAGGAGTAGGAAGTATGAGGAGAGGGCAGCAACTACTACAGAGATGTGTGTTTCAAAGAAATTTAAAGCCACATTTTGGTTCTTGAGTTTGAAGTTTGGTTTTAAGGAGTTGGAGCATTTACTGTTTGTCAGCATTCACAGACAACAGCTTTAAAGTTTGCACACACTGCACTGCTACATTCACAGTTATGTTAGTGTAAACGTCATACTCCATCTCACACACATGCTCTTCTTTTCTCTCTCTCAAGTGTTCCTGATAGGAGTTAGATACTTTTATAACACCTTTTATTTTAAGAACATCTTAAAGGTACATTTTCAAAAGTTTTCACAATGCCTAGGCCTGGCAGGCCGCAGGTGTTGCAGGTGGAAAGCCTGGTGTGTGTGTGTGTGTGTGGCATGCTTGCTTGCATGTGTGCATGTGTGTATCATCTTGCTGTTGGAGAGAAATAATAGTGAGGAAGTAATTGAAACCATTTCAAGTGCTCAAAATGTATATGTAAAAATATATAATATAAATATAATATATAAATACATTCAATCGATAATCAAGTTCTCTTGTTAATGGGAAAATAATTCACACAGGTCATTCAAGAAGCCTACTTGTAATATCACATCCTCGTTCATACCTGTCAGTATGGTCATGGTTAAAGGTTGAATATGTAATATGCTTTTTAAAAGCTATATTTTTTCAAAAATAATACATCCACGGGGCGTTTAGAGGGGCGCAGATTGAAAGTAAGCGTTTCCTTGAAAAATTATATTTAGTCTGAAATAAATAATTTAAGAAATTTTGACGGGTTCGACAATGACTTCCTGTTTACATCGTACCAGCCAAATAGCGGCCAGCATTGCGGGTTGCCAATTACGCAACCTCGGCAAAGCTCGGCAAAGCTCAGCACAGCTAAGCTGACACTGGGTAAAATGGCGGAGTCTGCAAGCTCTTCAGAGCCCCAGCGAACTGTGCGTTATCTGTCCCAGCAGCCGAGTGACCGGAGAAGAGCAAAAACCAGAGTAAATATCGGTGAAGCATACGCTCTATGGACTCAGGTAAAGGATTTCCATGGCATCAAAACACACGCGGAAATGGCGAACTTTCTCCAGGATCGGTAAGCTAACTCGCTTGCTAACTTAGCTAACGTTACCTGTCGGTCAAACTCCTCTGCTATACTTATTTTCATTATATCACGTTGATCCTAGATATGAGAATACTGAACGGAGGAAACGGAGGCGGCTCAATCCTCCTGCCCTATTGCTGGTTCACCTTCACCATTGCGGTCAGTGGCTATAATAAGGAATATTCTAGCTAGCTATCTGTATTTACATAGGTCTCAAAATAGAGACCTTAGTCAAATGAGCATACTGTGATATTCCATCGGAGGTTTATGTGAAATCAAAAGTATAAATTCTGACTCTCGGCAACAAACCTGGCAACCCGACCGCTGGAATTACTTTTTTGTTGTCGCAACTACGATTTTGAGACACTAGATGGCGGCATTCAGCTCATATTCCATATTTAACCTTTAACATTGCAAATCTGCATGTCAACATTCACAAAACTAGTAGGGAAAAAAATATTTAACACTTAAGACTGTGAGATAATTTAAATGATTTAATTATGAGATTATGTTTAAATTCTTCCTGATTGAAGATCCACCGATTACGGTGATTCAATTGAAATGAGTAATGGTATGACCGGGCCCTGAGGGTGAGACAGGTGACCCTAGGGAGTCGCTGCAATGATCTGTTGTTGTTGTGGTGTATATTAGGAGAAACCTCTGGCAAACATTACTGTCTTGATACATCTGTAATACATGGCAACCAAACACACACACATTGTCTTTCAGTCAGTGGTTGCTCATGATTCCGTCTGTGATGAGGGCAACATGAGCCAGTGTTTGGATGTTTTTTGTGCTCTCTCTGTTATTAAATGACGAGGTTCCAAGGTAAAGTACATTTATTGTCATTTATCAGAAGGGTTTAAAAACTAAACAATGTTATAGTCATTTATGCTACATCTATTTCAGAAAATGGGAAGTCAAGGAGGAGTTTAGGAGTGTCATAGCGTGGAGAGTGACACTGCTCTGTAGCCTGGTGGTATGGTAGCAGATGCCTCCGTATTTTCTGGTGGTTTTACCCACTGTAGAGCCTTCCTGTTCTGGGCTGGGATGAACCATGCCAGTTTGTGATGTTTCCAGGCAGGAGGATTTCTATTGCTCCTCTGTAAAAGTTTACCAGACTCCAGAATTCAGCCTTCCTACGTTTCCATAGGAGGTTGAGCCTTTTCTGTGCTTTTTTAACCAGCGTGTTGATGTATGATGACCAAGATATGTTCTCAGTGATGGTAATTCAGAAGAACTTATAACTGTAGACCTGCTCCACTTCAACTCCAATGATGTAGACAGGAGTGTTTCTTTGCCTCCTTTTTTCTAAAAATCAATGTCTTCTGGAAAGATGTGCAGCGTAAATACTGGCAAAAAAGAACAGATATTTTTTTAAAGGTGAGACAATCAAAAGGAGCAAAGGTGAGGGAAATAGTGGGTGGAGAAAAAAATAACCCATTGAAGAAAAGGAATAAAAGACGGTTGAAGAAGAATGCCAGTGTTGTAGATGTAGGTTTGCTGAGTTGTAGATGGTTCAGATGTCATCATGCGACCAAAGTGTTGAACTTTGGTCGAGTGACAACTGGTGGTTGTTTGTGAATGTGGTGAGATGGTAACATCCGTCTTTGTTCAAAGATGGTGTGTGGTGTGAGATGTGAATGTCTTCTTCTTACAGTCTGTTCAAACAGTATGGGATCAGGGGAGACACCAACTGAAATGCTCACCGGGATTTAAAATGACTACCTGACAGAGGGCTTAGGCCTTGGTGCTTCAAACCATCTGAGTAGAATCAATACTTATTGCCTTTTTAAATCAATTTGAATGTGTACAACTCAGAGGGCAATGGAAACTTTTTTTCATTTTGTGGCTCATTGAAATCAACTCTGTCAAGTAGATCACATATTCCCTGGTGTTTTCATTTGTTTTCGGCACACATAAACTTGAGATAAATCCATTACTTTAGCTTTAGTAGGCACTGGTTTATACTGACTTTGACTCACTTCATACACTACCAATGTGTGTGCCCTTTACTCTTGTTACATCTTGAAGCTGTTGTAAATTTATAACTAAACCACAAGCAGAGTGTAAAGTTGTCTGATGTGTTGACTCTTTTCAGGTCACACTGTATAAACCTCCATTTCTCTCAACTGGTTCCCTTTCTTATGCCATTACTGTGTAGGTTATCATAGAATTTCACAACACATCCGCATATCCAACTTATCTGCATTACTGTCATATTCTTTGGCATCATAATGTTATTTTAACCCTTTGGAACCTCTCTCTCTCTCTCTGCCTCTCCCTCTCTCTCTCTCTCGGACTCTCTCTCTCTTCCTGTCTCTCCCTCTCTCTCCGTCTCTCTCTCTGTCTTTCTCTTTCTCCCTCTCTTTCTTTGTGTCTCTTTCCCAGACTTCGGCGGCAGCAGCAGAATCCTGGTTTGTTTGGGAAGATGCGAACAGCTCGGTTTAGTGCTGAACACCAAGATGGTCCGGCCAGTGACATGGACGAGGAGGACGAAGAACTGCAGCTCCAGATCCCATGACACACACACACATGCATAACACACACAAAATCATGCACACATGCACAAATTGATACAGGATATACTTTTAAACAAACATCAGCAATCACACAAAAAAGGTGAATATGTTTGCTCTTGGGGGAAAACATTTTGCAGTGTTGCAATGTTCAACAGTAAATGAATGGCCTGTCCAGTAATTTAGCAAAGTCTCTTTAAGGTCTATGCATCCACATGCAAATTTTATGCAATTTCCTCAAAATATTACTTAGTGATCAGTACACAAAAAAATCATTATATATATATATAAGATATCCCAGCTTAAACGGAACACACACATTTTCTCACACACTATGATTCATACATGCCTTGAAATACATAGAGACAGAGTAACAAGATCAAACCCAGCAGTAGTGTGACAGGCATTAACAGGCTAAAAAGACTTAATAAGCAGAGGCTGGCGCATATCATCCTTTCAGTGTACTCAGTCATTCTTACCTCTTATCATATACAGCGAATAAAAAAAGTATTCACAGCGCTTCACTTTTTCCACATTTCATTATGTTACAGCCTTATTCCAAAATGGATTCAGTTCATTTTTTCCTCAAAATTCTACACACAATACCCCATAATGACAACATGAAAAAAGTTTTTTAAAAATGTTTGCAAATTTATTAGAAATAAAGAATGAAAATATAAAATGTACATAAATATTCACAGCCTTTGCTTAATACTTTGTTGTGGGACCTTTGGCAGTAATTACAGCCTCAAGTCGTTGTCGCTGTGTGCTTAGGGTCGTTGTCTTGTTGAAAGATGAACCGTCGCCCCAGTCTGAGGTCAAGAGCACTCTGGAGCAGGTTTTCTTCCAGGATGTCTCTGTACATTGCTGCATTCATCTTTCCCTCTATCCTGACTAGTCTCCCAGTTCCTGCTGCTGAAAAACATCCCCACAGCATAATGCTGCCAGAACTCTATGGCAATGTTTCTGTTATTTCTTCCTCAAAGACAAAGTCATATGCTTTAGTTGAAAATGTGTTTCACGCATGTACAAGTACCTAATCTGGCAACAAAAACAGACTAGCACAGAATATGGCATGGTGGCCCAACAGCCCCAATGGTGATGAACTTTGATTAGTTCTCTTAACCAGCAGCAAACTGACCTGTAAGGGTCTGACCTTTTGAAGGAACAGTGAAGTCTAAAATGGCAGAAGCAACGGTAACTGCTTAGCTGTGTCACCATCCACTTTTATTTAACTTTCCTCTGAGTGCTGAGAGCACAGCACAGTTGTTCCCAGTGTCGTAGTGGTTAGCTTACCAGATAAAGTTTTTCAACATATAGCCCCACTCGTAGTCCCCCTGCCCCCCCAAGCCTCTAACACTGCCAATGTTGGAAAGATTAATTTTGTTTTCTGCATGGTGTGACTGGTCCTTAATTCAGACTGAACTCTGAAAATGAATTATCAAAAGTTGGAAATCAGTATTTTTGTGTCTGATTTTTTTTATTTTTGGTCTGTTTAGTCCTTATTGTTTGACAGGTGTCTGATATAGTTAAAAATAAAGCAACAGTACAGTATACACCAATTGAACTAAACCTTTCCACACAGCGAATGCTAAACGTCCAGCTTCTGTTGTTTGTCTGTTCTGAGTTCGGAGGCGCTGATATGATTTTTATGCATTGTTTATGCTGATCAGTATTTTAAAATATTGTAATTTTCTTGGAGTTAAATAAAACCCTAGACGAGTCCTTCAGAACTGTGTTCAGTCAGGGTGGGAACACCTCTAAAGCAGCATTCAAACCATCATAGTTAGGGTTAGGGGACAGACTGAAAGACTGAATGAAACCCAGGCCATTAGAGATCATATTAATATCATATTAAGATGGTCTGTGTGTTCAACAATGGTGGAGAGTGTTGGACAACATGTGTTGGACTAAAGAGTTAATTTATTTGTATAAAACTTGGCTGGGCTAAATCTCCCATCTGTAAAAAAGCTCCACACTAGTAGTAGATCCATTCAGTTGTAAAAGCAATAAAACAGCCTTTTTTCTTCTACCACCATCCAAAGTCACTCTCTGCCTCGGCTTCAACCCTGACGCTGAAAGGGGACCAAGATATGTTTCACTGATCAGGATTCTGAACTATTTATGTTGTCATGGTTATGGTTTACTTTTTATAAATGATCTGTACCACAGTGCTTTTGTATTAGCTCTATAAATGTCAACTGTACATACAAAAAACATGAGTCCCTGTCTTTTGTTTCAATGCAGTATTCATAAGGAGGATAACTGAAAAAAATATATTTTTTAAATTTTATCTAGTATATAACCCATCTGTATATCATTTTAATAACTGTCTAGTTTTCAGATGTTTAAACAGATAAAAGACATACCAGATACACATCGCATGTTGATCTTAAGTGTGACTTGAACAGAAAACAAAAAATATTTATTTTTCCAAATTGAAGTCAGTTGTATAGATTAGGCCCTCAATCTTGTCCAGTTTTAGAAGTAATGTGGTAAAATATGAGAATAAATTAAATTATACCATTAGAGCGATATATGTCCGTAAACACTCGACATAGCCTGTTTGAATTAGGTCATCATAACAGAGCAGACCTGAGATATACTAAAGTGGCCAGTGTGTTCCCCTTATTTGTGTTGCCAAGAACATTTGTACCTTCAAATGTACATCAGATAAAGCTGTATTCATTGAAGGATATGCTTGAAAGGAACGGCACTTCCCTGAAGTTGTGGGTCTCACGAGAGACAAAATTTTAAAAGGCTGGTCAACATCAAGGCTACAGAGTCTCTGATTATCTGACTGTGTGACTCATTGTTGGATTGATACACATTATGTGCTTTAGTGATTACGTGGGAACACTGGATGGTGTAGGGCAGAGTCAAAATAAACTAGAGACCATCCTGCAATGGGATAGCACACCTGTCAACACTTTCATGTTCAACGCACGAATGCTCAGTTGTAATTGTTACATTCTTATATGAGGACTCAGTCCTCATGGATCAGCTTCAAACTAAGCTCATCTCGAATCACAACTAGACATCCATTTCATGACTGTATAGTGCAGAGTTGTGACACTTTTATGCGGACAAATATCTGTCCACAAACAGACAGAAATAAAAACATATGGCAAAGTACGCAAAACTGCTTCCAAGTAGCTAAAAAAGTTGTCTCAAGAATGACATACATACACACACCCACACGCATGCAATCATACACCGATGAAAACAATACCAGCCGCACTGTGCGGTCACTAAAGTGTGTGTTTGGTAATGAAGGTAATCTTAGCCTGTCTTGAGCCAGTGTGGCTCATTGATGTTTTTTAATAGTTTAAGAGTACTTCGTGTTGGGCAACAATGAGAAGAAGAAGATAGACTGTATATCAGGTACAAAAACAATAAGTGTTAGTAGGATCAATCAAGAAACATAAACAATATCGTTAGACCTGTCTATAATATATCCAGAAGGTGTGGAGCAAAAATAATTATGCATTTGGAGATGCTTTTCTTATCACATTAAAGTCCGTGTAAAGCAGAAATAAATTTGTGTTATGAGTTTGTCATACCACAGAAACACGTGTCATTGACCACTGAGCCAAATTTGAAAGATTAAAAAAATTACCAAGTATATAAAATTAGGTCTCAAAATCATTCTCTCTGCTGCGAAACGCTGGGGGCGTGTCAGATAGAGGCGCTGGAACCACGCCCACGCGCAGAGGGGAGCTGCCTCCGTGTACTGCACGAGGACCTAACCTACAGTAACAATGGAAGCTAGCAGCTTCATCGGATGGACCCATCCCGACCTGTTTGAGCCATCAGAGCCAGAAACTGAGTCTGAGTCAGACACTGATAGTGCTCAGCCTTGTTCCTCACAGTCCATGTTTTACATTACACACAAACGTAGCACCCCAGTCTACATACAATTCCTTGTCATAGCTATATTGGTGCACATGAAATATTACCTGTGGATTATCATTGTGCTGTCAGATGGACTCCGCTCAGGGAATGAGGCCAAATCATGTCATGATTAAATGCAATAACATTTGCTAACATTACATGGGCATGACAGGATGCACGATGTAAAATCATTTTCAGGATTTGCACCTTCAGCAAAAATGCATTTAAATGCCAAAATGTACAATATTTATAACATACATAAGCACACACTTAGGCCCGGAGTGTTCCCTTTTTCCACAGCTACACGTCATGTCACAATTTTTTTTTCATACTTCGCCAAGAGCAAGCAAGAAACCCTAGGGTCCTAGCTTTCATTTGAGACCAAGATTATGTTTCTAAGTAAAGGGGTTCTCAAGTTATAAGCCTTTGAATCTCAGTAGGCGCTCTTGGAAAAAAAGGACCCAAGCAAAATGCACAGACATGCCTTTAGAATAAAAATTATTAAAAATCAATTTTTTAGTTTTTTGACTTCAAATTTTAAGTGTAGCAAGCTGAAACCAGTGGCTATGGCCTAATTGTGTCTGCTGTGTCCATAGACATACCTGAGCCCTTATATCTTAGTCAGTTTATTGACATTTGAATTGGACGGAAACCGAAACCTGTGTTCCAACCTCTGTAACTCCGTGTCAGTATGTCATAGAATCACACTTACACTTCTAGAAAAAACTTGAGGGTGTTAACTTTCCAATGGTACCAAGCACATCCTTGAGTCTCAAACTATGTGGGAGCTGTCATGCTTTTAATTTCGGTATGTCGTTTTGGACAAAGAACCTTAAAATGGGGGCGTTCATTAAGTGGTTTTAAACCCAACATTTTTTTAATACGTGGGCTGTCATAACGGATGTTCTCAAGCTCCTTGTTGCACTTACACGACGCAATCAGTGATGCTGGTAACGCGTTAACGTTACTCTAATCCGACCACTTTCTTCAGTGAGGAGTAATCTAATGCGGTAATATTTCCAAACCACTAATCAGGTTAAAGTTACTTATTCAAATCACTGTGCGTTACTATTATTTTTGTCATTTTCCTTAGTAAAAATATATATTTTTTAGGGCTGTCAAAGTTAACGTGTTAATCGCGCGTTAACGTAACATCCTCTTAACGCCGTTAATTTTTTTAACGCGCGATTAACACTCAGTATTAAAAAAAAAAAAGAAACGCGCATTGTATGATTTACGGCCGCCGGTGGCACCTGTAGTCTTGATCCAGACGGTGGCAGAAGAATAAGAAAGGGAATCAGAAGAAGAAGCAGGGTTGGTGGTTTGGGGAAAACACAATGGACTGAAAAGCGAAAGCGAAAGGAAATGGAGAAAGGACTTATGAACGGCAAATTCACTTTCAAAACACTGACAGATGGTCGATAGGACAAAAAGTTATCTGCACGTACTGTCAACATGAAATGAGTTACCATTGAAGTACGTCGAAGTCTCAAATATCATTTGCAAGCCAACGCAAGCTCATCCCTACATGAGACCAAAGTCACCATGCCAACAACAGATAAGCTGAAGAGGTTGGCGACAGTCCTGGAGAGAGAGAGGGTGATTGTGTGTGTGTGTGTGTGTGTGTGTGACACAGAGAGAGAGAGAGAGAGAGTGTGTGTGTGTGTGCGTGTGTGTGTGTGTGTGAGAGAGAGAGAGAGAGACAGACAGCCAGACAGACAGACAGAATCAGGTTCTTAACTGAAGTACTTTTTCACTTGTATTACAGGTACTGTAGTGGCAAATATAAACTGGTCATGATCATGCATATAAATTAATTTGGGAAATTACACCTTGCAGTTGTGAGCTAACAGTGAATATGTGGGCCTGATGTAATCCCAAGGTCAAGTGCGTCCCTTACAATAACAAGGCCGGAGTGAGGGAGCATTCGAAGCCACAGGTGCAGGCCTGGGTGAGATAATTTGTAAACAATGAGGTCATACATTAGAAAAATTAAAAAAAGAAGAAGATGATAGTCTCGCGTGATCATAACGAAGGGGGGTGGTCCAAGTGGGCCGTGGTGACTCTGACCCCAGGGTATAAAAGAGGGTGATCCGGGGAGATTTCTCAGTTGCCCCGGGGTATCTCATGGATTTATAACTTTTTTCTTGGAATAAACACCTTTTTGGACTGAAGACCTGTTGCCTGCCTGTGATTTGGACTTGGTCTCTGGAGCAGAGTTGAGACTTAGTCTCTGGAGCAAAAGTGGGGACTTAGTCCCTGGAGCGATCTCTGGACTTAGGTTTTGACCAGCTTCACCTCTGGTCGGAACTTAGGTTTTGAGTGGATTTATCCTCTGATTGGGATTTATACACAGGGCGATTTCTCTTCAATTTGGATTATTATCCTCTGATTGGGATTTACACACAGGGCTATTTCTCTTCAATTTGGATTTTAACCTATGAGTGGATTTACGAGGTCTGATAGTGGAATAATTTAACGGATAAGGATGGTACTCTCCCACTAAATATTTGGCGAGCCTAGCCGCGGAGGAGCGGCCCGGCACACAGCCTGCGGCGGCGGACCGGGGGGGACGGGACGGCGGATCTCAGGCGCGCCCCACATACACCATTAAGGGATATATTTATATTTTTTCTTCATTTACGGGTGATGCCGTCAACTCCTTCCCAGCCCACAAGTCTCAGGTATTGTCCTAAAACCTCTCCAAAAGAACCTAAAACTGATAATTATGAAAAATAAAAATTAAATTAAGGCAAATTGAATTAAATCATTATTGTAATTTAGTTTTTTGTTTTTTATAAAAATACTATTTTATTTAGTTTTTTGTTTTTAATAAAAAATAAAATGATTTTAATTATTGTTATTATTATTAGTTTTGGTTTTATAAAAAATAGCAACCTAAATTGAGGTATTTAAAGAGGCATGGCAGCAGCCTTCAGGTCAAAAACGTGAGTATGTGTGATTGATAATTATATATGCCATATTATGTAAAAGTATGATTTAGTCACTTCAGTTCATGTGCGCACGCGAATTATGTCTGATAATTAATGTTAATGCATAGCCTGCCCTAACCACCTTTTAATGATAAAGCTAAATATGTATGAAGTAAGATGGATAAATGTGAAAGAAAGCTTTTTAACATGTTAGTTTGCATGTGGATTTGTATGTGTTTGAGTCTTGGAAGTGTAATGATATGGTATATTGTAAAATATGTGGCAGTACTGAGAATAATGGCACAAGAAAACTGCACTAAGCTGTTATCTGTTGAAACAAATAGGTCGAGCTGTGAAGAGTAAGGAGAAGGGACAGATCAGCTGAGCATAAAATGCGTGTTGATGTCGAAACAAGTTGTTATCGTTGTCTAAGTGTCTTGTCAGTTGTTATTATTGTGTAAAAATCTGGAGAAGTCGTGAATAAATTATTATTGTGGTTTGAATAAGAGCTTAGCGACCCTGGAAGAGGGTCGGAGGAGACTAAGTCTTATCAGTTGTTATTGTTGTTTAAAAATCCGAAGAAGTCGGTATTAAATTGTTATTGTGGTTTGATATTAGAATAAGAGATTGTAGTGGCCCGTGAAGAGGGCCGAAAGAACTACAAGTCTAATCTGTTGTTATTGTTGTTTAAAAAAACGTCTGAATAAGTCGTTAAATAAGGTGTTATTGTGTTGTGAGATTTGAACAAAGAGCTCATACGACCCGGGGGAAGGGTCAAGAGAACTGGCGGTCTTACGAATAATCGTTGTGCCCTCTCAGGAACGATTTAGACGCGCAAGAAGTTCTGTTTGGCGGAGAAGCCAAAATCGCTCTGCCCTCTCTGGAGCGATGATAATATGATAAAGCGGATCCAAGAACAGCGCCTATGAAAGAGGGCTGTTATAGTGAAACAGCTGTAGAGTAGAATAGAAGAAAATAACATAAGGCCTTTGTAAATATATGTACATAAAAGTGTAAAAATTGAAATATGCATGAATATATGTCATAATATAAAAGAGGAATAAGAGTACCGTGTAAATAATAAAATCATAACAATTGAGGTAATTGAAGTTAAAGAAGTAAATAAAAGTAGTAAGACCTAGTAAAAAAAAGTTGGGTTTTTTTTGTTTTGTTTTTTGTTTTTTGTTTTGTTTCTGTCTTTTGACAAAAATACGTAAGTAAACAGTGAAATTGATTAAGAAAAAAGAGAAGAATAGTCGGAGGGCCAGAGCAGGAGCAGTCTAACCCAAAAAGATAACGGCAGCAAGAAAGAAAGAACAGAAGATAAAAGTAGTGCAGCGCCAGCTGTGCCAGTCAGCGTCTATAGAATGGGCACATCGCACAGTAAGCGGCCGACGGGACTGACACCCGTTGAACTAGTAATGTTAAACCACCCAACGCAAAAGAGAAAAATCCAGGAGTGCATGAAAAGTGGCAAAATTACAGTAGAGGTGTGAGAGAGAGAGGGCCGAAAGCAGAACACACACACAAACCAAAAAATAGATCAGGGGAGACCTTGAAAACCAGCCAGAGCTCAGCGCAGAAAACAATGAGACACTGTCAGGGCAGCTGCAATTTAGAAGATTTAAACCACAGCCAAAACGCTGAGCATTTAGCAGAAAACTTAGAGTAGAGAGCAAGCATTAAATCAGTGCTGTGACAGATAAGTAATAAATAATAATAATACAGGCGGCGGCTGTAGCTTAGCGAGTAAAGCAGGTCGGCTAGCGATCGGAAGGTCAAGGCTCAGCCAAGCTGCATGTCGAAGTGTTCTTGAACTTGCACCTTGCATGGCGACCTCTGCCATCAGTGAGGGCCCTGCCCTGATGAGCTGGTGACTCGTCCAGGGAGTACCCTGCTTTTGCCCAGAGAGATAACTGTGATTGGCTCCAGTAACAAACCTCGCAACCCCAAAAAAGGGATAAAGCGGTTACGGACAATAATAATAATGCTTATAATAATAATTATAATAATAGTAATAATAATAGTTCATAAACAATAAGAGAAAAGTAAATAATGAGAATAGTAAATAATGAGAATAGTGTAATGAAAATAACTGATAATAACAGACAAAATAAAATTATATAATATGATAATAAGTAAAGCGATGAGGATAAAGTGGTGGGTGATAACACAGATACAAGCATGAAAATGAAATATTTACTGATGACTATTGCACCACTGAACGGGACATAGAAACTCAAGGTGTCAGAATGCATTTTTGGCTTGAACAAACATATTTTGATAAGGAGGAAATTGGACATTGGCAAACTGAACAAGAACTCAGTCAAAAAATGTGGCATTTGACTAAAGTTGGTAATACATACTTTTCCATTCAGTAATCAATTAGCTGTAAAGAATATGATCAGGATGTGAAAGGAGTAGGAAAAACTCCCTTTTGGTGTGTCAGAAAGTCATAGGAGGGGCAATTATCTCTACATGAGGGGTTACAGGAAGGTAAATAAGATGACATTTACTGTCCTAATAAAACATCAGGGGGTCATCGTTCTGAGAAGGAGTAAGATATGAGTTGTCAAAAAAGTATGTGACCTCCACTCTGTTGTAGTTAAGTCAGTAACATTTAGCGGACTAGAGCGCTAACAGTCTGGACTTTCCCTCCATGCAGCATGCATTAAAGAGATCTGATACATCACACTGAGTCTAACATTCTTCAGAGAATTGTCAACTCTAAACCCCACAAAAGAGTTCTAGATAATCCTTATAGATGAGTAAGAAATTGAATAGGAGTGATTTGTGCAAACCTGATAACAGGTAACATAATAATATAATAGCATATAATAGAAAGAAAATATAATATGATCCAACATGAGCGACTGTGATAATGATATGATACAGTACAGTATTATTTGAGGCCCAACTACAATAAAATGGGCGCATGAGTGAAAACATATATATATGAAATAAGCATGAAGAATAAACTTTGTGGTGACATTCAGTGACTAGTATACTGCCTGTATACTACAGGGGTGCGTTGCTTGGAACGAATGTGTCATACAAACCACATGGTGGAATAAGTTACCCAAAGTTAGTGTGTGCTTGATGAGATCCAACCCTACGCTTGTATTGGAAGATCAGAGTGATTGTGAATTTTGTGTGAATGATAAGCCCATTGGAAGTTTAAGCACATCTGTCCCATTGAGTCAGTTGAAAACATGAGGAACAAAACTGGGAAATTAGAAACGGTATCTGACCCTTTTTTTTTTAACAGGCTCTGCTGAATTAAGAGCAGACAAATGGGGAAAAATGTGGTTAAAAATGTTCAACTTTGGCACCATGTCACCCATGGGGTGTTTCCAGTGAAAGGCACATTAAGCACAGAATGTTTAAGATAGTGTAAAATATGTTAGAAGAAAAGGTAAAAGGAAAGCAAGGAAAAAAAAAGGATAGACTGACAATTTTCTTTTTCCTCTTTAAATCAGCAATGGGACTGAAACAGTAATGGGAAAATAGAGTTTAAGTAACAACAAGCAGAAACAATGTAGGCCACAATTAGGAATGGACCTTCTCCATGCTGTCTCCACACCTACAACCCTTCTTTCTTTCAACAACACCCTCTCCACACGAGGTCAGGCATCCCAGGATGACTCTAAGAAGAAGGGGAACCAATACACCCTGACTTTTCAGCCCTCTTTCTATCTTCTAAAATGAGTCACAAATGAACTTTGCTTCTCCAAAAAAGCCTTTTTCTCCACTCGCAGCTTCTATTGACTACTGGGTGCGGAGTTGAGATCACTGAGGGGTTGATGTTCCCCGACCCCGTGCTGAGGCAAACAAGGAAGCAGACTGTCATTGAGATCCAGATGTGTCTTGTACACAGGCCATGTCAACCAAATGAATTGAAGGAGGTTACAGAGGAACCACCTGACACAAAGGCTGGAGTCGGGTGGGCCACAGAGTCCTGGACAAAGATGGCAGGCACTGCACAATAGCCAGAGGAAAAGGAGACTGTGTCCGCATCAAATTATCAAGGAAAGTGCAACAGCACTGACCAGAAGACTGATGCTGCAAAAGTAAGGTTATGGGAACCCTGAGCTTAATCATCAAGAAGGGAGAGATCCATAGGAATCCTGGCCACATGCACCAGCTAAAGGTGTCTGTTCATTTCCCAGGATTTACCTTGACACAGCCAAAGGAGACAGCAGAGGTCAGAGGTCTGAGCATTGAGCGTCACATAGACACACACACACACACACACACACACACACACACACACACACACACACACACACACACACACACACACACACACACGTACACACACAAAGAGGGAAACACTGATTGACTGTTAAAGACTAAGCTTTGCTTTCTGAGAGTATTTGATAGCTTTAGGGCTCTAAGCAAGTTTGATTTTTAGAAATATAAAAGATGCACATTCTGTTGTTATCCAGTCAAGGTCAACTGTTAGACTAGGTAAAAGAAAATATCCACTCAGCCCCAGGGCTGTCAAGGTCATTGCTCATTTATCAGGGTGCCATTGTTGACTCCTTCATCTCACCATGTACCTCCCCCATCTTGCCTGAAAAGAAACCAAAAAGGGGTGGTGGAGATTTTTAAAAAACTTTAGGGTCATAAATTAAGATGTAGCAACACTAATGACTGTGGGTTTTCAGTTAGTGATTTAACAAATGCATATTCTAGCATTCCTGTTTATCCTGACTCACGGTTCAGGTTTGCTTTCACTATCAATGGTAAACTTTGTTCATGGATTTGGATGCCATAGAGTTTTCTTCTCCAATCCAACTTTGTTCCAAAACTGCGAATGAAAATAAACAATTGCTTTATTGGATTTAGCAGGCTATTGTTGTCCATAGATTAAGTTTTTTTCATTAATTTTTTATTATTCTTTTAAGCCTCCTAGACCATTGACGTACCTTAAAGAAAAAATAAATCATGAAAATAAGACACATATCTGAAATGAGGTGGTTTATTTAAAAAATATATCCCCGTGGTGACGAAAAGTGATTAATAGATCACTATCTAAAACAACTTTCCACCACAGAGAGCACTATAGTGAAATTATTATTATTAAGGGCTGTAGCAGCTACCAGAAAGTTGTGACCATAGCTGATATAATTATGTGTCCTCTAACTGTTGGTGTTCTGCATGCTGTTTCATTTAACCTCAGAAAACCAAAAAGAACAAATAATTAAATATGTTGCAGATAGGACGCGGTTTACCTGTGGAGTTTTAATGCAAGACACTCTAACTGGTAAGCAACCTTCAGCATACTACAACACCAAGTTATATAACACTGAGGCTGGTCTGCCTCCCTGTTACCAGGGACTTGCAGCAGCAGCTTTTGCTTTAAGAAAGCCTCAACAGGAGCCATAGGACACCCAAACATACTGTATACGTCTCACCAGATACTTGCCCGCCTCACCAGTCCAAGGTTTGTGCTTACACAAGCTAGGTTATGAAGTTGTGCTCTCAGCAACAACTGAACTTATACAGTTAATCCTGCAACATGGATGATGATACCGATAGACAGAATGCCACATGACTGCCTTCAAGCCACAAATGTGTTTCTGAAACCACGTGAAGATATGCATAATCAACCAATAACAACATATCTGTCTTTGTTTGTAGATGGGTCCTACTTCAGAGACGTGACAAGCAACAACACAGGTTACGCAATCGTACAGTTGCTGCCAGATGATACATTTACCACAGTCCAAACAATCTATCTTGCCCAACCATGCTCAGCACAGCTTGCAGAAATCAAAGCTTTTTAACTGTAGCAAAGCAAATTGGCAGAAGGCAAACGGTTAAATGTATACTCACAGTAGGCTATGCATACGCAGTGTGTCATATACATGGAAATATCTGGAAACAGAGAGGTTTTCTCAGAGCGGAATGGCACACCAGTAACGCATGGAGCAGCCATCTTAACACTATTTGAAGCATTCATCTATCAAGTGCATCAGCTATTATCAAATGTGCTGCACACCAAAAGAGCAGTTCCCTAATAGCCAAAAAAGCATTTTCTGCGGCAAAATTCTTATGCAAAGAAGTGTTCCCATGGTTTGGTTTGCCGGAGTGCATAAATTCTGATAACAAGTTATCTTTTGATAGAGATAGAGATTAAAGTAAGAGTTTGAGACCATGGACTTCCGAAAATAAAGACAATTCAGGCTAAAAAGGGGTATTTTACAAAGGAAAAAACTCCCCCAGTCAGTAAAGACTATCCAAATTGAAAAAAAAGAGCACAAAAGGGTATTTGTAAGACAGGGAGATGCAGATTAAAATACAGCCTTAAGTCCATGGACGGCAAACATTGCATAGATAATCTAAAATCAAAGTAAATTAAAGTCTAAATTAAAGGAAATGTAAGAATAAAGCATGCGAGAACCAAAACTGCAGAAAAGAACAATCTGAACTGAAAATAAGCAACGATAATAGTTAGTTGTTAACAAAAATCGAAGACCAACAAAAAAGTTTCAGTAAAACCAATAATAAATGTTCAAACATTCTTATGGGGGTTTAATAAAGTGAAAAAGTAGTGTATGAGGTTGTTGACTGTGTGTTGTCAACTACCTGTGTCTTGACTGTGTGTTGAAAAATCTGCTGGAAAGATTTGTGTTTCCTAAAATAAATTGTGCTATTTCGCAATGTTGTTGATTTTGTGCTGGTATAACTGTCAGGTGTTAGAGACATTTTTGCTGTTCCAAATAGTTTTGTGTTCTGGTTAATAAGTGGTTTTAAGCGTGTTGCAGTAGTCAAACGGTGTGAAGACAATTAGACTAACTTAATAGTTCTGGTCTAAAATGTGTGTGCTAATAGACATATTAGTATTGGATGTGATTTATGAGATGGTTGTTCGTGTGTGTTGTTTTTGGCTTATGAATAATATTCGCGCAGGCTAAGAGTTTCTAAATGCATATGTAAAGTGTTGTTGAGATAAGGAATCCAAGTGATGGTCAGTTGAGGTTACAGCCGAGGAGACACATCCCCGGGCGGGACTTGCATTACTTTAAGAGCGGGTTCCTATCTCGCTGGTGGCTGAGGGAGCTGTATGCTGAAAAGTTGTGTTTCAAACTGCAGCTCCATTGCTCCTCCCCTGGTGTGTGTGAGAGGGGGGGTGCCAGCCCCCCCCCCCCCCCCCCGCTCTACTGCACGTCCGGTGTGACGTAATCGCCCTCCCTTTCTCTCCCCACTGTCGGCCGTGTCCGCGCTCAGTGAACTTTTCCTTTTTAGTACATCAAGGTTTTGTTGTGTTTTTTCAAGCTCCTTTCAGCATGCTGTCTCATTAGCGGCCGTTGTCTGAAGTGAATACCTATATGCCAGTGATTA
Source organism: Diplodus puntazzo (assembly GCA_963678695.2). Lineage (NCBI taxonomy): Eukaryota > Metazoa > Chordata > Actinopteri > Spariformes > Sparidae > Diplodus > Diplodus puntazzo. The sequence goes on along the minus strand of OZ023155.1, from coordinate 32,167,838 downwards.
ATCAAATTATTTGACGATTACATATAAGCTGCTATTTTAAATATTACAACCAATTGTGTTGCAAATGCAGTTTAAGCCAGTTTATATTCAAGTAAATGCTATGATCTGTTTTTTTTTCTAAGTACAGGGTGTGAGCTGAAGAAGGCTGTTGCCCAAATGGTGTGTTCATAAATAAGAAATTTAAAGCTGATATTAGAACTGAAAAAGGTAAAGTACTAATATAATACTGAGATCCTTTAAAAAAGCATATATATATAAAGTGTCTGTGTTGATTGCATCATGATTTTCACATCAAGGTTCACATACCTGTTACAGAAGAAGTAAAATCATCACTTGAACTACAGAAGCATCAAGCGTCTAATAAAAACATACATATAAAGTGTCCACAGTCACTAGGTTCCGTAGAACATTCCAATGGTGTATTAAAAACTAAAATAGCCAAAATCATGGCTGATGGTAATGGTAAACTCACCTGGGAAGATGCTTTGCCATTAGCACTAATGTCTATGCGCTCGCAAACTAACAGACTAACCCATCTAACCCTGCATGAAATGCTCACTGGACGCCCAATGCCACTGCCACAATGCAGGGGCCCAATAGAGGGACCATTGCTTCAGCAGCTGGAGCGAAATCTGGGGGACTATTTACAGGGTTTAACTCAAATCCACAGACTTGTCTTCCAACAGGTGAAAGACTGATAGTAGTGTCGGAGAGGCTGCAGAGGATGATGCCGCCAGCACAACCACGGGCAGTGAAACCCCGGAAAGTGCACGTGCAGGACCGTCCGGCCTGCAAGACATACACCACCTGCCCACGCCAGAGTCGGAGCGTTCTCTGCCTCAAATTAATTGTTTGTTTTCTTTCTCTTTGTGCTAACCCTTTCAGGTTTCGCAAGGGGGGAGGTAGAAGGAGAAGTCCTAATGACATGCGCCACTATTAACACACTACATGTTGATTGTGCACTTGTCATAGTCACTTTAGCCACAATTACAAGGGAATTGTGAAAATAGGAGAACTACTACATCTTCTGTATGTAAAAGCTGACACATGATTATGCACTAGCCACCCACGGCACAATAGCTAATGTTACAGGTAAACACTGGGTGGGACTACCCCGCACCACTGACTGCCAAGAGAAAGGATGGTGACGTGACAGGTAATATGCACAAACACGTCATATCAGGACACAGAAACTATCAGGAAATGACAACAATAGAAGACAGTAGGTGGATTCGGCTAATGAGTAACTGAGAAAAAAGAGATTTGGCCAAACTAAGAACTGCACAGTGGAGACATGTTTCATCAGTGGATAACCTACTCAGCCGAAGCAGTTCACAAAGCACAGAAAAAGACAGACAAGAGTGTATTGCACATTACAATGCCAAAAGAATACCACAGCTAATGCCACTGCCAGGAAGTCACAGAGGTGACTGTCCAGATATGTCAACATGTTTTGCTCTTTGTGTAATGCACATGGCAGGGAAATTGGATGGATGGAGTTCCAACTCTCAAATATGCCCATCAAGAATTAAAAAGAATGACAGCTATGTAAACTTGATAAACTAATCTTGCTTTTCTGTGTAGCACGACGAGGAGTTGGAGTATGTAACCCAAAGAAATACAACCAACATGACAGATGTGGTGTGGCTGTTGAAGTGCAGCAACATGACCCGGTATCCAACCACCAATGGAGGCAATGCTATCACCATCAAAATGTGTGAATCCAGCCCAGCAAGCCCGGACGCTGAACCAGGAAGTCATCGACATCATGGATGGAGGACAAAATGTAATTTGGTCAAATTTGCCAGCAAGGCTGAGAGCCTGGCTAAAGTTGCTGTCCTCTCCTGGAGTGGAACAATACAAATGGATACAACAGAACAGAGGTATCCGTCATTACCTGCACCCTCCAGGAAGAAGAGTGAGGTATCAACACAGAGACTACCGTACAAGGGAGAGGCAGGTTGACAGGTTTATAACTGATGTTCCGACAAATGTACGACGATCCTTTGTATTCAACATAGTTATGTGGGGTCAAATGTTGTAAATGTGTTGTGATCATGAAATGAGTGTTTGATAAAGGTAAGCGGGCACTCATTTGTGAAGGTCATGTCAGAAAGCTGAGTTGCGTAACAAGCACGAGAAAGGTATTAAACCAGTGTGGGTTAAGATTGGATAGAGCGCTTACTTGTCTTTACGTAATTGGATCAACAACAAAAACTATATATATATGACAGAGAATAACTTTTCACAAAAACAAAACGATGGTGTAAGTGTTTCAGGTCAACTATCTGATAATTATTGAATCTAGTGTTCATTGAACTGACCAAAGAAGGAGTATCTTTACAAGGTGTGTCTAGATGATAGTCTAATCCATAGAGGTTTAAGAAGTTGTTCATGTAATCATATGTTTTTCTTTAAGTTAAAAAAAAAAAAAAAAAAAAAAAATTCCTATGCTCTGTTCACATGAGCACGAGTTACCTAATTATGCATGCGTAAAACACAAATCTAGAAGTGTTGAGTGATGTCATTCACCAAGAGTTTGATTCACGTGTGTTACAGTCACAAAAGTGCCTTCAAAAGGTTAATTACAATGTGTGATTTATTGCTGTATGTACTCATAATTTGTTTTCACCCATAGAACAGGTCAGATGGTGGGCCACATAACGGTGAAGTTACCTCTCCGGAACAGTTAAGGAGAGGAGGTTCCCACCGTCATGTTGCCAGGTCAGAATAGAGATCTGTCAATGAATATCACTGGGTCATCTGTTTGAGGGCTGGTCCAGAAGATGGCTCAGGGAGAGCTCTCAACTATCCTCTTGATAGTTGAAGCACTTCCCTATAGGTTGATACTCATTGTCAGTCTTGTAGGATGGGGTTGCATTTATATTGTTTGAAACCATATATATTGTGTTTTATTTACAATGTACTCATATTGTTGTTTGTGTTACGATGATAAGATGATTGAACTCCCTGATGTTAAAATTTGAAGTGTTGGTCCTTCTTTGAAGGACCAAAGGGGGGACTGTAGTGGCAAATATAAACTGGTCATGATCATGCATATAAATTAATTTGGGAAAATACACCTTGCAGTTGTGAGCTAACAGTGAATATGTGGGCCTGGTGTAAGCAAAAGGTCAAGTACGCCCCTTACAATAACAAGGCCGGAGTGAGGGAGCATTCGAAGCCACAGGTGCAGGCCTGGGTGAGATAATTTGTAAACAATGAGGTCATACATTAGAAAAATTAAAAAAAGAAGAAGATGATAGTCTCGCGTGATCATAACGAAGGGGGGTGGTCCAAGTGGGCGGTGGTGACTCTGACCCCAGGGTATAAAAGAGGGTGATCCGGGGAGATTTCTCAGTTGCCCCGGGGTATCTCATGGATTTATAACTTTTTTCTTGGAATAAACACCTTTTTGGACTGAAGACCTGTTGCCTGCCTGTGATTTGGACTTAGTCTCTGGAGCAGAGTTGAGACTTAGTCTCTGGAGCAAAAGTGGGGACTTAGTCCCTGGAGCGATCTCTGGACTTTGACCAGCTTCACCTCTGGTCGGAACTTAGGTTTTGAGTGGATTTATCCTCTGATTGGGATTTATACACAGGGCTATTTCTCTTCAATTTGGATTATTATCCTCTGATTGGGATTTACACACAGGGCTATTTCTCTTCAATTTGGATTTTAACCTATGAGTGGATTTACGAGGTCTGATAGTGGAATAATTTAACGGATAAGGATGGTACTCTCCCACTACAGTACATAAGTGAACTTCTGGGAGAAGAGAAGTTTCTTAAAAGTATAAAGAACATGAAAAAAATATGCCAAAAAATTGCGATTAATCGCCCGTTAACTGTGGACAAAATGCGATTAATCGCGATTAAAAAAATTAATCATTTGACAGCCCTAATATTTTTGCTTTCTTCTTGCGTCTCGGGGAGTGACGTCACGTGTGCGAGAAGTCACGTTTTCTGCACGAGGACATTCACTCACGTGTAAAACCACGCAGCAACACAAACAACATGGAAGGAGGAGAGAGATGCGCCTTTTGTAGCTGGAAATACAGTCATTATTTTGAGTTATTACAAAAAACACTGTTTTCGGTGGGACGGTTGTAGGCAGGCACATAATGCCGGTAGCGGAGATGAGAGCATGCGCTGTCAGCGGGACGGGAGGATGCAAGCCGGGGACGGAGAGGGTCGGTTCGGCCCCACTGACCAGCGTCAACGGACTCTTCAGATATCTAGACTTTACCTGGTGACAGTTGCTGCAACTATCGGGGGTAAAGTGGACACTGCAGAGACGGGTGTTGGTGGTGATTTTTAACTGTCCACAGTAGCTCCTTTTGACAAAATCGATCCACCATTTCCTTACGTTGTCGTCCTTAGGAAACTTAAATAAGGTAACGGCGCTGTTACCCTGCACACTGCAGCATCCAGGAAAGATGCAGGAGCAACGTGGAGGAGACATGACTGTTTAGCTGACTGGTTGACTGGTTAGCTAGCTGCAAACTATTCTAAGAGATGCTATCCAAGACTGGAGAGCAAGCATAAAAACCTCCGAAGCTAATGCGCTGAATGTATTTATACGGCTTACGCAGCAGGGCCGGGTTTATGCAAATCGTAACGCAGCCATGATTTCTGACCCGCCCATTAAATCCTGAACACAGAAATCGTGGAACACAGTTTGTGATAGTTATGTGAAGCACTGTTGATATTAGCAGATAGCTAGGATTAGTTGATAGGCTCGGAAAAGCAGTTTTCAAGACTAGCACTCAAAAATAACAGACCACAGACCATGAGGTAAGTTGGAACTGCCAGCAAATGTATATTATCCTCAAAAATAGCAGTAGACAATACACACATAGGATATGGTACCAGACAACATATATATGAACAGAGAAATCTTGTATTCAAATCCCTCAACAACAAAATAAAACCTAACCTCAGGAAAATATTGTTTCTCCTTATTTCGTCCCCTTTTAAATTTATATCAACCCTATATGAGTTAATAAATCAAGTTCAAGTGGGATCCTTTAAGTTGTTATCTTAATTCTAGTTTCTGGTTTCTTTGAGTCGACTCAGTTATAGGTTCTCATGTCATTTCGGTTAGGCCTATTTTAGTCTTTCTACCCTTCAGTAGTTGATTTCACCAAATACCTCAATCTTTACAGCAACACAACAGCTTGCATTACCAATTTAGCACAAAATTAATGAAAACAGAAAATGAAACTTAACAAGACTACTGAACTTTCACAGATTGACATCAATCAATAAACTCAAATTTCCACAACTCTGTGTGTATACTCAGTCCTTTGATAGGTCCTTTAAAAGAAAGAAAAATCCGAAAGAATCCACTGCCTGCTGCAGCACTCAACTGAGGGTTTAGTCCTACCAAGAGTCATGGGTATGAATCAGTGTCTTTATCGCTCCAATGTCGGTTGGTTCACACGCAGACTCTCATCTGCTGGGTTTCTCCATTGGGTAGCCCGCCATCTTCTTTTCCCCACTGCGGTGGCAAACACCGAGCGATCCTCTCGGCTGGACAATAAAAACCTGGCCAAATCCTTGTTAAAAAAAAATAAAACACAGCATCCAGCAATGCACACGGAAGGTGAACACAAAGTAGGTAAAACCAAGCTTCACAATCCTCAAAAATTCACTTCTTTACACTTATTTTTTCCGTCTCTCCTCACTCAGTCTGCTACTCCTCCGGTTGCTTGTCTTCTTCTTCTTCTTCTTGATTTCCGGCAGGCTGTACGCTATCCAGCGTAATGCTGCCCTCCACCGGACATACCCAGAACTACTTAATTAGATTTTCTCATATAATCCAGCAGAGTGCAGAAATTTTAATACTGCCCTCCCAAAGGAGTCTGATTTTTCTCCTGTTGTAAAGATACCTCGAAAGGAAATCACAGACAGACCCAGATCATACAGGTCTATAAACAGCTGTCGTCTCTGATTGGAATATAGCTTGCAAGAAAGAAGCACATGCACCACCGTCTCCAATTCTCCACACTCACACAACCCATTCTCATGCTTACCTATGACTTTTAAGCAGCTGGCCAGACAGCAATGTCCCAGCCTCAGCCTCGTTAAAACAACTTCATCCTTCCGCCCAAACATACTTCTCAATTTTTTACACTTTACTGAGGGTTGCAAACAAAAATAATGCCTTCCCCTCTGCTCCTGGTTCCACTCATTCTCCCACTGCAACTCAAGTTTTTCATTACAGATACTCACACATTCACTCTTACCCATCATGACATTCAATTCTATATTTTCTTTAGAAAATGACTCTCTAGCCAACCTGTCGGCAACTTCATTTCCCTCTACCCCAAAGTGTCCAGGCACCCACATAAAGCACACATGGCACCCTGAACTCTCAATTCTTAAGAGACAACACAGAATCTCCATGACCAGATCTGGGCGGGCACTAGAAGAGCCTTCTTCTAGAGCCACCAAAGCCGCAGCAGAATCTGAACAAATAACATTGTTCTGAGGCTGATTTTGTTCTATCCACTCCAAAGCTTTTAAAATTGCCAACAGTTCAGCTGAAAATACAGATAAATTGTCTGATAAGCGAATGCTGAATTGAAGATTCTCAACTGCAACAAAAATCCCAGCCCCAGTTTTCCCCGAGACAGGATCCTTTGACCCATCAGTAAAAATTTTCATGAATCCTTCAAACTGATTCAGGATCATTTTCACATCTTTACATTGACTATTTCTCCCTTCTTCGAGGAGAGACAGCAAAACCTCAGGTTCAGGAAGAAACCAAGGCGGGACAGGAGACCACACATGCCCAGCCATTCTCTGACATTCTACTCCAAAATCCCCCGCCAACTGTTTTATACAATGTAAAAAATTTAGCTTCTTTCCATTTCCCGAAAACTCCCAGGAACTTTCTAGCAGACATCTTGAGGCAGAACTAGAGCTTGAGCAACTCAGCTTAGCCCAGTAATGGAGCCCTAACTTTTTCCTCCTGATTTCCAGTGGTAATTCTCTCATTTCTATAAGTAGAGCAGGAATAGGAGTCGTCCTAAAGGCTCCATTACAGACTCTCAAGGCCTTAGCCTGAACCCTGTCCAGTTTACATATTACAGATTTGGCAGCAGAACCAAAAACCACACACCCATAATCCAGAATAGATCTAATCATAGCACGATAAATCATAGTTAGAGTATCTCGATCAGCACCCCAGTCACTCCCAGCGAGACATCGAAGGATATTAATCACTTTTTCACACTTACATACAACTTTCTCTATATGGATTTTCCATGTTAGTCTTTCATCCATCCATAGACCGAGAAACTCAAACTCTTTAACTCTTTCCACTAGACAGTCATACAGCAAAATATTCAAGGCAGGAATTTTCCTCTTATTCCCAAAAATCATAAATTTACTTTTGGAGGATGAAATTCTAAAGCCCCAATCATTAGCCCACTGAACAACCTGATCCAGTGCCTTTTGCATCTGATGAAAAAGAACATGCATGTTCCTCCCCCTCTTCCAGACAGCCCCATCATCTGCAAACAGGGACTTCCCAAAATGATTAGGAACTCTTGAAAATATATCGTTAATCATTATACTGAAGAGGACAGGACTAATAACTGATCCTTGTGGAGTTCCATTTATAATGTTTACAGTGTCAGAGAGATCTCCCCCAATTTTAACTTGAATAGATCTATTGTTAAGGAAATCCTTAATCCAATAAAACATCCTACCTTTAACACCTGCATCATGAAGCTTAATTAGTAACCCCTCTTTCCACATAGAATCATACGCCTTTTCAATATCTAAAAACACAGCAATTACCCCTTCTTTGTTAATAATGGCCTTTTTAACATCTTGATCTAACACTGCAATGGAATCCATAGTGTTTCTTCCAACTCTAAACCCATTCTGATAATTCACAAAAAATTCTTTAGTTTCAAGGAAATAAACCAACCTATTTGTTACCATTCTTTCCATTACTTTGCATAAAACGGCTGTTAAAGCTATAGGCCGATATGACGACGGGCAAGAGGGGTCTTTCCCTGGTTTCAGAACAGGAACCACAACAGCATGTTTCCACACCTTAGGTAAAACACCTGCCTCCCACACATAATTATACAAAGCCAGAACTTCATCCAAAGCTACATCATCTAAATGTTGAAGCATTTCATAACTGATGCTATCTTGTCCAGGAGTGGTCTTAGCTCCTGCTTGAATTGCTTGCTTAAGCTCTTTCATAGAGAAGAATACATTAAAAATTTCATTTTCTGAAGATACAACATTTAACTTCCACCCTTCAGTTCTCAAGATGTCTTCCCTCCTCAGCAAACCATAATCCCCTAAAGACTTGGAATTATGTACCTCTTGAAAAACTTTGACACACATATTTGCTTTTTCCATATTATTGACTGCTTCACTACTACCATCAGACAGGGCTGGTATTAGTGACCTCACCATTTTCCCTGACATTTTATGAATCCTTGACCAGACCTGTCCAACAGGGGTATCCGGTCCCAGGGTCCCACAGAAATCCCTCCAACACTTTCTTTTAGCATCTTTTATTATTTTCCTTACCTTTGCCCTACAGCGTTTGAATTTTATACTATTATTCTGAGTAGGGTTTCTGCGCAAAAGCTTAAAAGCTTGTTTTCTCTCTTTCACAGCCTTATCACAGTCACTATTCCACCACGGAACTATTACTCGAGCCTTTGGGACTCCTCTACATGGAATTGTCCTTAAAGCCACATCAAAAATCATTTTACTTAAGGATTCATTAAACTCATCAATAGATTCTTCACTATTGATTTCTCCTAAACTTTTTCCAATTTCTACCCCAAATTTACCCCATTCTGCTCGAGAAAAATCAAACCTTTTACCTAAATCCCCCTGGACCACTATTAAGGATCTTCCAAACTGGCTTAAGACTGGAAAATGGTCACTACCCATTGAATGCTTCTCCAGTACATCCCACTCACCTACTCGTGCTAGGGTTGGAGATGCAATAGTTAAATCAAGACAAGACATTTTAAGAGTATTTATGTCAAATCGAGTTGGTCTGCTATCATTCATAACTACTAGCCTACAGTTATCTAACAATTCTTCAACTACAGCACCATTCCCATCCCTTACCTGACTTCCCCACAAAGGGTTATGGGCGTTAAAATCACCTACCCAAATGAGAGGGGAAGAAATCTTATTTAGAAGCTCCTCAAGTTCAGCCAAGCCTAAAGGTTTACAGGGGTTATAAAAATTAACTAAACTAAATTTGCCCTGGTGGCTCCACACTTCAACTATTAGACATTCAAGAGATAGTTCATACTCGCAGACTTTGTATTGGATCCCTGATTTGACAAAAGTTGCACACCCACCCCCTGATTGATCAGGCCTATCTTTGCGCAGGCATATGTATCCTGGAACTACAAAATCAAGATGTGGTTTTAACCACGTCTCCTGAACACACAAAAAATCAGGCTTAACTTCAAGATCTCTGATTAATTTCTTAAATTCCTGTCCATTAGCTATTAGACTTCTTGCATTCCACTGGAGGATGCAAAACATCATGAAAAGATTAAACATCATCTATATCTTCAAACAGGTCACCATCATTCATGTCTTCCCCTTCCTCATCCCCCCTCTCAGACTGGCTGCTTAACTTCTGGTCTGCGTGCTCCTGACTTACCCTCATATACTCATGCAGTGACTGAGGGGAGTAATCCTTTACTCCCAAAAATCTCACTGCAGCTTCAGATACAAACTTAATAACATCTGACCTTGTTTTCTTTTCCCGAGCACCATAGACCACATCAACCATAAATGCCAGGAGGGCCTCCTTATTGATTGCAATTTCTTGCCTTGATAGAACCTGAGGAGGTTGCTGCCTGGACACCGCCGGACCGTTTACAGGCATTCTCACAACTGGGCCTGAGGCCTTTGACATTTCCACTTTCTTTAATGCTTCTGCATAAGAGATTTTATGCTGGTCTCTGATCTCCTGAACTTGTCTCGCTTTTAGAAAGTGTCCACACTCTTTATTTGAAGCCAAATGGTTTCCTCCACAATTGCAACATTTAGAAGCCAGCTGCTCACATTTCAGGATGTCATGATCTTCTCCACATTTGGCACAACGCCTGTTCCCCCTACAGGAAGCCGCCATATGGCCAAATCTCTGGCACTTGAAACACCGCAAAGGAGGTCTTTGATAGGGTCTGACTTGGAAAGACAAACATCCTATAAAGACACGAACTGGAAGAAGACTTTCATCAAAAGTTATCAACACTGGGGTATTTTTAGTTCCACCTTCCTTGGCCTTAAACCGCTTCACATCTGTTACTTTTCCCCCTCTTATATTTTCCTTAATTTCCACCTCTGATATGTCAGCACACACTCCATAAATGACACCTTTTAACTCATTTTTCTTTTCAGGAATGATCACCTCCACCTTTTTCCCTAATATTTTCCCAATTTTCATTGCTCTCCCAACTTGATCCATACTTCTGCACAACAGAAGCATTGCTCCACTAGGCAAGATCCGAGCATCCAACCGTTCCCCTACACACCTTAGAGACTCAGCAACTTTAAGAGGATTCATAGCCCTAAACCCTCCTCCCACCTGATCCTTCAGCTTAAAAATGACCCGAAATTCCTCTTCGGCCCTCACCATTTTCACCACCCTTTCTCCCTCCTTCTCCTGAGAGCGACCACGTTTCCCTTTCTCCACTTTCTCCCAACCCTGCCTACCTCCTCCGTTCTCCTCCGAATCAACAGCCATACACCTATACAGACTCCCAGCACCACACACCCTAATAATAGTAATACTAATAATACAAAAATGGAAAGAAAGAAAGAAAGAAAGAAAGAAAGAAAGAAAGAAAGAAAAAAGAAAGAAAGAAAGAAAGAAATCTCAGGCACACCAGCCAGGAAGAAGTAGCGCAAAGCACCGTATACCGGACCTGAACAGGCCGTCGGCCGGCACCCCGCAACTACTCTTCCAGACTTAGTATCCGAGACCTAGACACAAATCACAGATATATACACGCACTATACAAAAGAAGAAAGAAAGTTTTTTTTTGTTGTTGTTTTTTTTGTTTTTTTGTTTTTGTTTTTTTTCGGCTAACTCGCTGTGTAACACACTCTCTCCTGCTGCTCTTCCCTCCCGGTTGCTTGTCTGTAGCGATCAGAGGCTTTCTCTCTCTGTTTCTCCTCTCTCTCCAGTGCGTGGCGCTGCAGCCACGTGATTGGCTGTTACCGCTGCATGAATTAAAGGAAAAGTACGCAAAGTAAAATAGCAGAACTGAACTATAAACTACTTTTTAATTAATGTAAATTGTAAATGCACTTTATTTGTATTTAATAATCATGCAACCTGTCACTTATTTATTGGTTTAAGAGTATATTAACCCTGGTTACAGATGGGATACTCGACTCCTTTTACTGACTCGAGTTTGTATGAGTCACTCACTAAAGTGAATCGGGTTTTCGAGTCACTTGAGTCACTTGAGTCAGTCACTCAGAGTGTGCAGCACACTCTATAATTTTCTAAATGTCAATTAGTAACTTGATGGGGCGGAACTGCAGGAGAGGGACAGCAACATACATAAAACATACATACACTTGCAAGACAAACATGATTTTGTATTGAGAATAATTTCTGTGCCATCACTCAGAGACTTCCCGCGAATGGAGCGGAGCAGCACACTGCTCAGGTGAGGTAGCGGCTCTCTGAGAGCACGGGAGCAGGGAGGGAGGGAGAGCGAGTGAGCTGAGCTGCCTGTGACCTGCGAGTCGGGGGTGCTGAGTCCTGAACGGTGCGGAGCAGCGAGTTTTTCAGGTAAGGGAGGGGCTGGGAGAACGAGTGAGCTGAGCTGCCTGTGAACGGCAAGTCTGAGGTGCTAAGTCCTGAACGGTGCGGAGTAGCAAGTTGGCGAGTTTTTCAGGTAAGGGAGGGGCTCTGCGAGCTGGCGGGAGCGGGAGAGCGAGCTGCTGTGAGCTGCGAATTGCAGCTACTGAGTCCTGAACGGTGAGGAGCAGCGAGTTGGCAAGTTTCTCGGGTAAGGGAGGGGCTCTGCGAGCTGGCGTGAGAGAGAGTGAGCTGAGCTGCCTGTGAACGGCGAGTCGGGGGTGCTGAGTCCTGAACGGTGCGGAGCAGCAAGTTTTTCAGGTAAGGGAGGGGCTGGGAGAACGAGTGAGCTGTGAGCTGGAACTACTGGGTCAGACAATCGTTCTTTTTCTTTATCAGCCTGTGATACAGCTCAGCTCAGGGAATTGAGTTGAAATAATGACCAGAGCTGTTGCTTCAGCCACGGAGCTAATACAGCAATTAGCTTGATAGATTTACGCAAGTGCAGTTAGAATAACACTTGTGTGGCATGTCTCCTCTTTGCTGTTAGCTGGTGGTAGCAGCGGTGAGTCAGTGAACGAGTTAATGGAGACAATGACTCGTAACTCCAGAGTCAGTAAAACGAATCTCGAGTTTTGAACGATTCATTCATGACTCGCACATCACTAGTTTGTGAGCCTAGCTCCAAAATTAAATTCTAAATGGTTGAATGACTTTTTACATGTTTTTAGGAAATACATTTATGACCTTTTTAATGTGTTTAGAAGAAAATGGCTGAATTTGCTTTACACAGACTTTAAGTCCAATCACTCTTCTTTGGTCTGTCTTTTTCTCCAGCTGCTGTCTAACTGTGTCTGTCTGCTGTTTGATGAAGTACAGGAGTGTACACTGCCTGCTGCTGCTGGAAGCAAGGTTGATGAGAACGGAGTTTTGAGGGTGGATGATGTCAGCACTATATGCAACACATTATACAGGCATTTGATCGTTCATATCTAAAATTATGCAGGCTGGTAAATGTTAAAAGAACTGTTTTACATTAACCTCCATGGATGAATGATAAACAGTAATTAGTGTAGTCGGATGGCCAGAGTGTGTGTGTGTGTGTATGAGAGAGAGATAGCGGCCAAGACATTTAATGAATGTTGTGTAGGCATTCAGAATAACTGAAATCGTAGACACAGCTCTGGCTCTGCACTTTGTTTGTGTGAGTTTGTTTGTGCTTACTTTACATAAAACAGGTGTATATTTAGACACACAAACTTTCAGACACTATTCACTGTGGTGCCCTTGGGGTAGCTCAAACACACAACGCACCCACACACTCAAGCTGTTAGCTGTGAATGATTGTGTGTGTGTTACAGTGTGCTAATGTTTAGCTCGACCCCATGAGTACAGTAGAGAAGATAATTTCAAAAACTGTTGGCAAAGAATGATACACACTGTAATGTGCAAGGGTGGGTGTATGTGTGTGTGGTGTTTAATGTGTGTATTGGAGGTGGTTGTTTTCTCCATTTTATTTCCACAGAAGTGTGTATGTATGTGTGTGTTAAATATATGATTAAATATATATGTATGTGTGTGTGTGTGCGTGTATATACACAGCCCAAACTCAGGAGGACCTTAAATTAACATCATATCCCAGTTCACTTTAAAACCTACCAACACACAGAGACATAAACTTGTCCATCCTAAGGACAAACACCAAGGTATAAACAGAGTAATGTAGTTTGTGCTGTTCAGTGCAGCCAGGAATGCACAGATGTGTACATTGGGGACAAAAAAACAACCTCTCCATAAATGAATGGGATGACACAGGAGGGCCAACTCCTCAGGGCAAGGTTCTGCTAGAGAAAAAGGAGGAGAGGAGACAAATTCCTTAAAGGAAAACAATGTAAACATCTTGGCCAAAGAAGACAGATGGTTTGAAAGAAGAGAAAAGGAATCCGTCTATGTCAAACTGGAATGACCGTCTTTGAACAGAGGAGCTGGCCTAAGACATTAAGGCCCCCACACACCGCCCAGACTCAAACCAACAGCCAGCTGCCTTTATCCGACCACTCTGTTACCTCTCGTCTGACCCACTCGGCAGAAAAGTTGCATTGAACACACCGCTTTGCTGCCAACTCCACAGTAGCGTGTACGTTCTGCGCTTGCACAAGATGCAATAAGCGGGTGGCGCTACATGAAAACAGGAAATGGTGGAACGGAGTGCATAGAAAAACAAAGTGCACACAGTATTCTGCCCCTCCCACACACTGCGCTGATTCGCTAGCGCACCGCCAATCAGAATGGTCATACAGCTAGCACACAACCAATCAGAGAATCCAATGGTTCAGACGGCCGACAGCCAACCTTCTCAGACTTTGCATGTTGAATCGGAGCAGACTACGTCCGTGCGGCTCCGAAAGCTTCCAACGCAGCTGAACATACCAAACATATTTGTTCCCGAACCCGTCCAAGTCTCCCCAAACACTTCAGACGTCCAATGGTTGGGCCAGTGTGTTCCTGCCTTTATTTATCACCCACCTACAATGCTGTACTGAGTTTTCTCCCCAGACAGCTTTACAACCAATCATTCCTCGGTTCAACTAGCCTTAAGCCTGAAACACACCAGGCCAACGTTGGCCGTCTGAAGCGTTTGGGGGGACTCGAATGAGTTCGGGAACAAATTGTTCGGTGTGTTCAGCTGGGTTGGAAGCTTTTGGAACCGCGTGGACAGCGTCTGCTCCGATTCAACATGTGAAATCTGAGAAGGTTGGATCTTGGCCGTCTGAGCCATTGGATTCTCTGATTGGTTGTGTACTAGCTGTATGACCATTCTGATTAGTGGTGTGCTAGCGAATCAGTGCAGTGTGTGGGAAGGGTGGAATACTGTGTGCGCTTTATTTTTCTATGCACTTCGTTCCGTCATTTCCTGTTTTCATGTTTTGGAGTACTGGCGCGAGACTAGCGCCACCCGCTGTTAAGGAGGCTTATTCCATCTCGCGCAAGTGCAGAACGTACACGCTACTGTGGAGTTGGCAGCACGTCGAAGCGGTTTGTTCAATGCAACTTTTCTGCCGAATGGGTCAGACGAGAGGCAACAGAGTGGTCTGATAAAGGCAGTTGGCTGTTGGTTTGAGTCTGGGTGGTGTGTGGGGGCCTTTAGAAACCCACATAAAGGTCAGTTTGACTAATGACCCACAAGTGGCTCTAAAGACTCTTTAAGGACACACCCACACAGAGTCAGCGAACACCTCTCCAGGTAGTTAGAACTGAAGAAGCCTCTTGGATGAGAGGTGAAATGTCTTCAAGAAACTGAAACAAGTACAGTTGTCTACGATATAGCACCGAGATTTACAGAGACCTGGATGACTGAGATCCTTCAATAATAGAGGCAAACATTTCCCAAAGAAATCTCTCATTTTAAAATGTTGTGCATGAACTTCTGTCTGCATTTTAGACCAGAAATCCTTTGTCTGTGCATTGTGATGCTCAGTGTATTTGTGATCAAGGTTTCTCCATCCAAAGCCCAAATCATTTTTTTTGACACATCTAGATTGTATTCACATTGATTTTGATTTAAACCACATGAAATGGGATTTTTTTTCTAAATTGGATCCAGCTAACATTTGGATGTGATTCCAATCTGATTTCTATAGATGCAACTCAGTCCCAGTTCTCTGGCACCTCAGATAAGATTGCATATTTTGGATTCAGGACCATTTTAGATAGTAGTGGTTAAATGGGTTTTTAAAACTCATCTAGTTGTCTGATTGCTCATGCTGGGGGCCAACAGGTCCAGTGGTGAGGCTATGTCTAAAGATATGTCTTAATGCTTAAAGAGGAAATCATAATCATAAGGCTCTGCCGTAACTAGAGCCAGTGCAAATCTGAATCTTTTAAGGCCATGCCAGCTTTTCTGGCTCTGCAGTTACTAGAGTGATAATCATTGTGATAGTAAAGCAGACCACAACAACAGACAATTGTTGTTTTTTTCTCCGGGCAAACATGGTACAGAAATGAACCATCCTAGCTACTACTTTTAACAATTCCTCCATTAGCCGACTGCTGTTGCAGAGTGATGTGTGCCTCTAATATGGATGCTAGACGCTGAGTTACATTACTTTTTGTTGGGAAAATATACGGTATGTTTCAGAGATATTCAGGAATGGAAAATCAGGAAAAACTTTCACAACAAAATATGAAGGTATGTACATGAAGGTGTGCATGGTATAAAGAGATGTAAGCTGGACATGATCTATTAATACAAAAAATACTTCAATGGGGCCAGCAAATATGATAATAAATCATCTTTACACACATATGAACGATGAATCGAGACAATACACAGAGGTATAAGAATCCCATTTTCTCAGGCTGTTATTTCTTGACAGAGTGAGGAAATGATCTGCTGGGATTTCCACACAGACACTGAGAAAGAATGAAGACTGTAGTGCAGGCGATAAAATAATTGTCCCTTTCAGTGCTGTCAGAGCAGTAAGGCTTGAGTGTCAGCACTAAAAGTCTGACGAGCCCATTAGACAGAAGACAGCAATAACAAATACAAATGATTTAGTGGCAACTTTGCTCAGTTTCCATGACAAGATCCTATAACACACACACACACACACACACACACACACACACACACACACACACACACACACACACACACTGAGTGTGTGAGTGCACCCTTCTTTTACCACTATCAAGTAAATAGCGGACAGTGGCATAATTAGGAACCTTTAATCCAATAAATTCAATGACTGTTAAAAGGTACTGGTTCAAATCCATAGTATGAATAAAGTGACAGAATAACTTTCTTTCCTCCTTCAAAGTCAGTTTTAGCTGCTTCTGATGGACCTTCTCAATGACCACCAGAGCACTGCGATCACACCGGGAGGCTGTTTGTATTAGTTTGTATTAGAGTTTGTATTAGAGACTGACAGAAAAAATAAATATATTTATTGAAACATGCAGACAGCCGGACCCCAGAGGAACTTAACTGCTTTCAAGGTTCCTTTTTGCTCTTGAGACTGTAGGTGTTAATCCATCTGTTCACTGTGGCTGGGATGTGATACAATTCTCAGCACTGCCCCTGTATTTACTCTGCTAGTGAGCATTGCAGCCTTAACGTCACTCTGTTATAGCTGCTAATGTTTCTGTCAGTGAGTGCACATGCTGATTCATTCACCCCATTAAAGCCTGATGTAGCTCAGCAATTTGAGTCTGCAAGATTTTTATGATAAGGGATTCATGTTTTTATGAACTCTGCATTATGAAACTAATGACCTCATACACTGGCTCTCCCTGAGCTACGGACTTACGAGTGTATTCCGCACTGCCCTTAGCAAAAAGTAGTTTATTCAAGTGTACTACAAGTATACTTATTTTATACATACTTATACATATACTTATTATATATCTAAAACAAGTTAAACTCGTATTGCTAAACTGATGCAGAACATTCTGTACTTGCTCATCCCTATATTATGACATAAAATAATATAGTACTGGTTTGCACTATAGTCAGTGTTGTACTTTTTATGAACAGTTTCAAAGTGCCTCTCAACATCCCCCTTCTTTGGAATAACGATGGTAGTTTGACAGATCAGACAGGTGCACATGTTTTTGTATCCTTTCTTTTGTTGATATCAATTGAAGCCGCTAACCAGGTCACTAGCTCACTTGTGTTTTGCAGTAGCTAGCGCGTCTGCGCATGCATAAGGACCCGTGACCCGTGACCCGACAAGAAGATCTCAGACTGGCCGTCCTGTAGGTCAATCAGATGGCATAGACTCTGCCTGTTGTAGAGTGGTGGATGCCACTCATAACATGGTTATCATCACTCATAACATGGTTGGATGGTGTTTCGTCCGTTTTTATTTAATTTTTCAAATATTCATTTATCAGCCATTATAAATGCTGATACCGATAGTTTGGAAAATGCCTAATATCGGCCGATAATATCGGCCAGCCGATAAATCGGTCGGGCTCTAGTGTGCAAGCTAGGTTTTTATTAGTCAAACAGGAGGTACTTGGTTCATTAATTCCAAGGGACTTTCTGCTGTTAGCTGGGGGTTGGAGCTAACTAACTGTTACTACCAGCAGTGATGAATACTTACTTTCTTGAAAAACTTTATTATATCCATTCTTCTTCATTCACGTTCTTTTCCTCATCATGCTGTTCTGGTTGCTCTGTGTGCTTCAAGGTACACACGCTGCAGGTACTGAGTGCAAGCAAGGTTGCAGGGAAAACGTGGACTGGATTTTCAGTGATGTGGGTGTTCTTTATATGAACAAGTGGAATGAACTGGATAACGACACACTGAAGGGGTTCTACCTTACACTATGAAGTGAAGGGAAACTGACAGATTTATGGTCATATTTAAGTGAATAATCACAGGTTATATGATTATTTATTTAAACTCATATTCTGGCCACTTTATATAGAATTTGTCAGCACTTTTTTGTAAAAAAAGATAATTAAAAATTATCATTATTAAAAATAAAAATAATAATAATAATAACACCAAATTATTTAGGGGGGCTTCAGCCACTGGGTGCCACATGACCACATGCCTAATGACGCCACTGGGTGCCACAGCTGGCACAGCCAGAGGAGTCACCAGAAAAGAGGAGCAGGGACGACCGAAATAACTCATTGTTGGGAATGTTTGAGGCAATACTGGAAGAAAACACTGCAGCT
Organism: Diplodus puntazzo; assembly: GCA_963678695.2. Taxonomy (NCBI): domain Eukaryota; kingdom Metazoa; phylum Chordata; class Actinopteri; order Spariformes; family Sparidae; genus Diplodus; species Diplodus puntazzo. Next base: position 32,149,321 of record OZ023155.1, on the reverse strand, counting down.
GCCATTCACCAGGAAAACAACAGAGTGGATGCAAAAGTAAGTGTATAGATTTATTTAACATTTTCTAAAGACACAACTTATAACTTGTGTTAATGGTCAGAACAACATCATAATTAGATTGTATTTTTCTGATGTGTTTTGTTAACTTTTAGCTCCAGTCATATCTGTCGGAGCCAATGCTTCACGTGAGCCGTTGTCCATTGGAATACTGGAGGAGCAGCCTGTCCCATTTTGAGTGCATGGCCCAGCTTGCTCGGAAATATCTGTCAGCGCCTTGCACTAGCGTCGACAGCGAGCGCTTGTTTTCTGCTGCTGGACACGTGATGACCGAGGAAAGAAACAGAATTGAATGCGAAAAGGCAGAGATGCTGCTTCTCATTGAAAAAAATCTTCCCCTGATCCATCAAGAGGTAGAATGGTAGATAAATAGTACAGGAACCAAAGGTTGAGTATTAAGAATACAGTGCGATGTCAGGTCAGAACAAGTGCCACCTTTTGAAGTATTAAAATCTCTCTCTCTCTCCCGATAAAACAATTGAACCTCATTTACTTTAGTGAAAAGGTATTGATTTGAATGGAACTATAAGCCACTTCATTTTTTGTTACTATGGAATGCACTTTTTCAGTTTGTCTACACAGACAAGTCTAACTTGTGTCAGTGCATCATGCACATTTTATTCATTGTTATTGAGGAATGCACTTTTTCAGATTGTGTTTACATAGAAATGCTTGAATCTAACTTGTGTCAGTGCATCAATTTTCTATATATTTTTATTTTTTTGAACTTCTGGAATGCACTTTTTCAGTTTGTAATCCCGATGCATGTACTTGCATCAGTTCAAGGGGCCTTTATTTTTTTGAGAGGCGTGCCAATAGTTTTTCATTGGAAAAAATGAATATCTCCATTTAAAGAGTCAAAAGTGTTTTTGGGTTTGTTCATAGTATTAATGTCGTGATCTTAGGTCATGATCATATATATGTATACGTGTGTGTGTTATTGGTTATCGGTATCAGTATCGGCCTTTAGGAGCTGAAAGTTATTGGTTATTGGTATCGTGCATCCCTGTTAAAAATGCTCAGTTCCTTAAAACATACAATAAATGACCAGATATATGAACACCAAAATATTCCATCCATATGTGATCGCTGAGAAACCCATCAAAATGACATGGGTATTAGTATGGCTTTGTTGGTCCCCAGAATAGGCCTCATGGCAGAGGGTAATCTGGATGCATCAGTCCAAGTCTGTTCCAATCATCTCATTTGCAACCAATAGAGGGAAAAAAACATATATAAGGCTATGCAGATATGGCATCTGTGTTGGAAGTAGGGAGATTAATCAATAAGTGTGATAAAACAAGTTAAAACAAAAAAAATCATGGATCAAACGATCTGGAGAGAGATTGGACTACAAAGTCCTTATTATACTACCAGAGGGCCTCACAAAACATCGGAGGTATACCATAAGAAGCGCTTCAACATATGTGCTCAAGGATAAGTATTGAATGGATATACCATCAATTACAATAAGTACACTGGTTCTGTTGTATTAAGACTAAAAAGTTGTAATGATGCTTTAGTCCAGAAGACAGTCTTTATGTATTTAAAGTTATAGAGTCAGTAACCTCCCCCTCCTCCCCTCCTTCCATTGTCTGTCTCCTGCAGCTCTGATCCTACTGAGGTTGGTCAACATCTTCCTAGAGCCATTGACCATACTCATGTTTAGAATCCATTTTTAATTTGGTCAATTTGATTGTCCATACTCTCATCTTATAGTTCTGTACACACATGTACTGCCTAACCTTGAGGGATCTGTCCTTTGTTGCCTGTTGCTGTTCTTCTTCCTGATGTTTTCATATGTTAACATGTAAGATTTTTTGGGGGGGCTTTATCCTTATCTCGGGTCTAAGGCCATAGAGTGTATGCTGTACAAATTATAACTTAAGGCAAATTTGTGATATCAGGCCGTGTAAATGAAACTAAAACAAGCTCAAAAAATGTATCTTGTAGATTTACACTGGAACATGCTAACATGCTTAAATTTTATTGTAAACACAGTTAACTTTACCTGCCAAAAATCAACATGTAAAGAGACTACCTGAGCATGTTAGCATGTTGATCTTGATAATTATCTTAAAGCACCACTGTGCCTTAGTTCAGCCACACTGAGCTGCTTGCATTGCTCTAAACAATGCAATTGTAAGTCTGTAGCAATACAGAGGCGCTTCTCATTTCATTTATTTGTTGTTTCCTCGCTCCTCTCTTGAACCGGAAATTGTTCCTGTCCGCCATCTCGCAGGCCCTCCCAATGCTCTCATTTGTGCTCCAAGAGCGAAGATTGAGGAGTGATCTCTGAGGAGCAATTAGCGCTGACACACGGGAGCTGCCTTCACAGAAGGCTTTTCCTAGTAACATGCCCCTTTTATTATTGATTAGATGGTGCAGCAGATCGGACTGTTCTGCTACATCACAGCATGACTGGAGTTTTATACCAGCTAAAGACAGATAACAGATTAAATGCAACTGTATCACCATCAAGTTTTATATTTAGTTTGTTTTCAGCAGCGAGTTAAAATGTGTCAGCCTGACTATAGGAGAAGAAAAGCGCCACAAACAACTTTCTACTTCTCTAATACGTGAGGATGATCATTCCTGAGTGTAGCCTATGCACACAGTATTCATACGCTGGCAGCCTACACTCATGCACACAGTACACACACACACATACACATACACACAGGCAGCCTTGGCACACAATATACACACACACACCAACATACACAAACACACATAGGTTGGCTACACTTGGGCAGCCTATGCACATATGCGTGCACACGCAGACACTGTACGCACACAGTACACAAATGCTTGCAGCCTAAGCACACAGTATACACACACACGCGCGCGCGCACACACACAGGCAGGCAGGCAGCCCACGCACACAGTACACAAAGGCTGGCAACCTACGCACACAGCGTACACACACAGTATACACACACACACACACACACACACACACACACACACACACACACACACACAGACAGGCAGCCCACGCACAGTGCACACACACAAACAGACACACAGGTAGGCAGCCTAAGCTCACACACACACACATAAAGGCACACACAGGCATGCAGCCTACACACATAGTACACACACGCACACGCACACACACAAAGGCAGGCAGGCAGCCTATGCACACAGCCTACACACACAGTATACACAGGCACACACTCGGGCAGGCAGTTTATGCACACAGTACACACACAGAGACAGGCAGCCTACACACAGTGTACACACACAAACACACACACAGGTAGGCAGCCTAAGCTCACCTTCACACACACACAGTAAACACACACAGACACACACAGGCATGCAGCCTACGGACGTAGTACACACATACACAAAGGCATCCTACGCACACATTACACGCACAAACACACACACACTCAAACAAACAGGCATGAAGTCTACACACACATTAAACACACACACTGGCAGGCAGCCTACGCACACATACACACACACATAAGGGTAGGCAGCCTAAGCTCACACACACACGCACACACACACACACACACACACACACAGTACACATGCAGAGACACACACAGGCATGCAGCCCATGCACACAGTACACACATGCACACACGCATGAACACACATACACAGGCAGCCTACGCACACAGAATACACACACTTGCTGCCTAAGCACACAGTCTATGAACACATTACACAAACAAACACACACAGGTGGCCTACGCACACAGTATGCGCGCACACATAGGCAGCCTACGCACACAGCCTATGCACACAATACACATACTCAGGGAGCCTATGCACACAGCGTATGCACACAGAATACACATGCTGGCAGCCTAGGTACACACCCTACACACATAGTTCACACACACACACACACACACACACACACACACACACACACACGCCTAAACACAGGCAGCCTACGCACACAGTATACACACGCTGGCAGTCTATGCACACAGTACACACGCGCACACACACAAACATAGGCAGCCTATGGCACACACACACACACACACACACACAGGCAGGCGGACTACGCACACAGTACATGTAAACATGTGTGTACACGCAGGCAGCCTACGAACATGGCATATAGTACACACATGCTTGCAGCCTAGATGCACAGCCTTTGCACACAGTACACACATGCACACACACAGGCAGCCTAGGCACACAGTAGGCACACAGTACACACACACGCATGAACAAACACACATACAGGTAGCCTATGCACACAGTACAAATATGCTGGCAGCCTACACACACAGTCTATGCACACAGTACACACGCACACATACACACACACACACACACAGGCAGCCTAGGCACACAGTACACACACGCTGGCCGCATACGCACATGGTATACACACACACACACAAAGGCAGGCAGGCAGCCTGCACACACAGTTCACAAACACAGGTAACCTATACACACAGTATACACACGCTGGCAGCCTACGACACACACACACACACAAATACACACAGCCTACGCACACAGTACACACACACACATACAGGCAGCCTACACACAGTGCACAAACGCATGAACAAACACATACAGGTAGCCTATGCACACAGTACAATTATTCTGGCAGCCTACACACACAGTCTATGCACACAGTACACACGCACACATACACACACACAGACACACACACAGGCAGCCTAGGCACACAGTACACACACGCTGGCAGCATACGCACATGGTATACACATACACACACACACACACACACAAAGGCAGGCAGCCTGCACACACAGTTCACAAACACAGGTAGCCTACGCACACAGTATACACACGCTGGCAGTCAATGCACACAGTACACACATGCACACACACAAACACAGGCAGCCTACGGCACACACACACACACACAAATACACACAGCCTACGCACACAGTACACACACACATACAGGCAGCCTACACACAGTGCACACACGGACACACAGACAGTAGCCCTTTTTAGATAGAAAAGGCAGCACATTTGCTCCAAGGTAAGGGCGTCAATGTGACGGCCTGTCTTTCTGAAACCGAGGCGTAATATTACTCCTTTTCTAACAGCTGCCTCTGAGGTAGGCGTAAACATGTGACGTGACGTGAAGCTCGAAGTTGGGCTGTGAACAATGACAACAAATTTGTCTTCAAAATAAGAGTTTTACGTTGCACACCACTGGAGTTTAGAACTGGGTTCTTAGCGGGGGCTTTAATTTGAAAGTAGCGACTGTTCTTAGCTTGCCGACACAACAACAAGCTAATACAACCAAACAGCTATAGAGACCTAGGAGACGCATGCATCTCCAGGATCTCAGCGGCTGTCCAGTTGCTCATCTTAATGTCCGCGGATGAAGTGATGGACTGACTGCTGTGATCAGCTGTTTCTTGGTTTTAAAACTCCCCTGCTGTGGGTCGCACAACAGTGCAGGTCATTGACACCTCCACCCTCCTCACGCAGAGGCTGGCACATTGCCGCCTCGTTTTTATATAGCAGTCGAGGCGGAAATAAGTGTACCCTCCGAGGCGGAAAATCGGCGAACCAAAACAGACCCCCAATTTGCCGGCCTCTGTCTAAAACCGCGGACCGAGCCACCAAAAGGATGGGCAAATTGGCGGCTTGGTGCCCTGTCTAAAAATGGCTACAAACACACACACACACACACACACAATGGCATGCAGCTTAGCACATAGCACACACACACACACACACACACACACACACACACACAAAGGCATGCAGCTTAGCACATAGTACACACACACACACACACACACACAAAGGCATCCTACACACACATTACACATACACACAAACAAGCATGCAGCCTACGCACACAGTACACACACACACACACACACACACACTGGCAGCCTACACACACACACACACACACACACACAAACACACACAGGCAGGCAGCCTTATGGCGTTAGAATCGTTTCAAAAAGCGTGCGCACATATCAACTGAGCGTGTCACTCGCACCTGCTTTGACGCCTGTGCAGCAAGCCGCGCCTGACGTGTAATGTAGTTTCCTCATTGACTTATAATGGCCCCCTGTTTACGCGTGCGTTGTTATAAGATACCTGTTCGTGTACATAAATATGAAAGATGCATTTGCATTTTGTTGAAAACCAACTTCAATCCTCGCTTTTTTCCCCCTGCTCATTCCTGGTTTCTTGCCCTAGAGAGATTTTAACACTTGGTCACAATGTATCAAATTATATGTTTCTGATTGGACCAAAGTGTCAGTTGGACTTCAGAAGGGCCGGAACTCAAACACTACTAGAACGGCCGTAAGCGGTCATTTGGACCGCTAGATAATACTAACTCTATATTCTTATATTCTTTCATGTAGCTAAATACCCAAATTGAGTGATGAATGCATTCATTGTCATGATATTTTTTTTAAATAAACGAAATAACACCAAAATGTAGCCTACAATTTCACAAAATTAATTAGCTATACATTTAACAATATTCATATCATCGCACAGTAAACTGCAATTATTTCATGTATTTACACACGATTTTAATAGAGTAAAATCAGAACACGAAAATTAACAATTAAAAGTAATTTAACACTTAATAATATATGATAAAAAATAATGATAATCAATAAAGCTGGAAACGAGCTGATATAAAAAAAATAAATATCCGTTGTGATCACTGGTCACAGTCCGCAGATTACCTCCGCTCTCCTCACAGTTAACACACACGGGCTTGTGGCATTTCAAGTGTCCGACGTTACAAAGTATGGCTCACTGCTGCCTCCCCTGGTTGATTAAAATGAAAAGGCCAACTACGTGAGGCGTGCGTGTACGCGGACTGGTGTGCGCGCTGTAGATCAACTTCCGGTTGCGAAGCATCAGAATCAGCGACTGCACGCACGTGTGAACGCCTAACATTTGTCAAACAGTGACAGACAGACATGCACACGCTGCTTCATACGTACGCAGCTTTTTGTTACGCGTGAAATACAATCTGCACGTAACAACGCACGGACGCACGCACGTATAACAAAATAATCATGCGTGCGTGCGTGCGTTGCTGCGTGCCTCTCTGGTTGTTTTGAAACGATTTTGACGCCATAGCAGCCTAAGCTCACACACACACACACACACACAAACACACACACACACACACACACACAGGCTTGTTCTTCATGTGTCAGGGATTCACAGGCAAAGTAGTAACAGTCAGGGGAAGCAGGCAGGAAACTGCAATGGGCAGCATGCATTGGATTATATAAGGAGGACATCGGCAGAGAGAAAAATGCACTTGAGGACACTACGCTGTTATTTACGTCACTGCTGTCGCGCAGTTGAAACGTGAAATCACGCAGATCAGCTCCCTCTCAGTGACATTAATGTGTTCATCCACAGTGCAATGCATGATGGTAAATATTGCTTAGTGACCATCTTTTGTACACTTCTTTTTGCGATGCATTGTGGGATACTTGAGTCCACTATATCCACCTTATTCCTGACTTCATGAATTTACCCATGGTTCATAGCCGTTGTCGGTTATGCTCTTCCGGTTGAGCTGGCTGACCTCTGTGTTTACGCCAACGTAGCTGTCATGCTCGCTCTAAAAACCGGCTTTTAACACAAAGAAAGCGACAGAATGGATAAAAATCGGAGGTGGACACAGTACGGATGTCTTAGTAAGTCGTGAGGACAGTTCTCACAGTGCCTCACCGTCAGTTCTCACGGAGTGGGCAGATGACATGAAGCATTAGCCCGACGTTAGCTAACGTTACATCGATCGTTAACTATCTTATATTTTCTGAAGATGTTGACGGCGGAGAATTATGCAGTTACAAAAGCACAGAAGCATACAACTACCTGCACAGTAACACAATCGGGAAAGTACTGTTGAAAAGACACAGCAAGTTTATATTTATAAGGCAGCAGTAACGATAGCGCCCAGCCACAGCGCCAATCAAGCTAACGTTAAACATACAGCGTGGATAATGCTGAAGAAAAGAGGAGTCGTGGAGACAGGCGGCTGCTCAGACATTGTCGGGTTAGAGAAGCCATGCAGTCATGCAGCAGCTATTCTGTTGAATATATTTATAAACACAAATATTTATATCAGTCTGGAAGCTGCGAGCCACGCTAGCCTCCGTTCCTCCTTCCTCAGCATGACGTGTGGGGCGCAGGGCACGGACATGTTTGTCTAAGTTGCTGATGTACTACACGAGACGTTTCTGAAAAAAACTTCAATTTTCATGAATTGCTGTGGCAACCAACAACGGCACATGTTGTACCTGAACTGATTTTAAAAACAATTCAGCCTGTATGACATAACGCTAGTTGTTTAGGGCTAGCTTGGCAGCAGTGGTCAGTCATGCAGTTGCAAGGCAACCGGAAACAGAGAACCGCGGGCGGAAGTAGTTATCTGTCATGGCAGCCCCCATAGGCTTCTGAGGAAACAGGTGGATAGGGTATAATAATTCCAACTAGACTTCGAACAGCACTACAAAATGGCGTAGTCAGTATGTAGTGCATTATATAGGTACTAGTGAGTAATTTCGGACACAGCCATAGTCCAGTCTCTCCTGATGTTGACCCCTGTGATGATCCCTTCTAATGTCCATATGTGGAAATCTCGGATATCTGATGTTACAATTTTAAGACAACTGAGAGAGACTGAGGTAGTGTATTTGTGGGAGAAATTATCTGTTCCTGAAAAAATGGGAATGGCCTCTGGACCTTTTAGGGATTAGGTGTAGCCTGTCAAGGAGACAATGAAGGGATTGTTCCACTCATGAGTAGGGATGTCACGATCCAATCACGGGGGGGGGGTCGATCACGTGGTTTCAGACTCGATCGGAATCGGATGTTACATCCCAATCAGGGATCGGATATATACGTATGTATATTTAGGGTCCGGGCAGGACACTATTGTATTCCTAGGAATTCTTTCTTCTTTCTTTCTTTCTTTCTTTCTTTCCTCCAAGGAAGTCATACTTCCCATGGGCGAAAACTCACCAAACTTTACAGATTTGTCCGGCCCCATGCCAGATTTACTTAATTCCAAGGACATGTCAATATTCCTCCTTGGGGGGGGGGGCACAATAATTGTTTACATTTTAAAACTTTAAAAACACCTACAAAATCAGCAGTACATGCTACAGTTTTGAAACTTTCACCAAACTTTAGCCCCAATACTGCTGAAACTTTAGTCCACTCAAACTCATTACAAATTGAAGTCCATCACTCAGTTTTTTTCAAAACCTGTAAAACTTATAAAACCTATCTCCTCCCACAATTTTTGCTCAATTGTCACCAAACTTGCTAGAGAGTTCAGACCGTCCTCCACAAAACTTGTTTCTCGGATTTTTGATTTATCAACAATTAAGCCTACCGTGCATCAAAATGTTTGACTGTAAATAGTACTGTAAACATATACTATTGGTTTCCATGGCAACCCGGATGCGAGAGGACGCTGGCGTGAGTATCGCCGCTTCTCCATCCGTGACAATACAGCTTTTTTCTGCTAAAAGAAGATATCCAAGTTGTTTTTGTAAGTTCTGAGGCTGTGCTACTACCTTTGAAGCCTGCACACCTGAAGAACTGGCTCCATGGACTCATCTTTCATCTTTCTCCGCTCATCAGCTGTTAGCCCCGTTGGTCCACTGTGAGCCTCACCAATCAGCAGTTAGCATAGCAACGCTAACTTTTAAGCAGACGTACTCGATGCTGTGTGGGATGTCCATCATTGCTCTGCTGGTCCTCCATCCGCCATGGCCTCTGGGTTGTTCACCACCTGGCTCCGTTCTCGCTCTCCTCTGCTGCTGTGGTCTCCCCCGGCTCGCGGTAATGTTGGATGGTCGATGCTCCGCCGTTGCTGGTGGGGTCTTCAGGTGTTCAGATCGGGAGCTCCTGGACTTCTGCTGTCGCTTCGCCCCGGGCTCTGTCACTGGGACTGGATCTCTGGGTCTCCTGTGTCGCCCCCGCTGTGTGCATGGGACCTCCAGACGCAAGTTCGCTTCTGGACGGAGGGTGCTGTTCCATGCTTTGCTGGTGTTGACGGCAGTGCGGCTGTTCCCTCCGTGCTGACTGACGGGCGCTCCATTTATTCTTATATCTTTGCTTTGTTTGTTTTCATATATGTTTATTCCACTTTGTCAAGTGTCCTTGGGTACCGTGAAAGGCGCTATATAAATTAAATCTATTATTATTATTATTATTATTGTTATTATTATTATTATTATTATTATTATTATTATTATTATTATCATCAAATTCTTGCTAAATAGCCTACATTTTAAATCTTCCTGAAAAAAATTGAGAATATTTTGGAGTCATAGTTGATGAAGTTTGGCAAATATCAGAATTTTATCTCAAAAACTGAATTTTTGAGAACGTTTTGAATTCTGCTCTCATGGGACCAACTGGAGTCAATGTAAGAGTGGCATTTTTAAACATCCGATTTTCTCTTATGAAGCAAAACACTTAGAGTTAAAAACAAATCACCAACATTTCCATGCTGTCAAGATGCAATTTATGTATTATCAGATTTTTGTTCAGGTAGCAGAATTTCTGACATTTTGACCATTTTTGAAATCTGCCTTGACAACAGCTGCCCGGACAGTGACTCCCTGAGTCACTACACAGTAGGTCTCACTTCCAGCCAATTAGCTCAGTGAGTTAGGAGCTGGTTCTTGGTGTCAGAGGTTGTGGGTTTGAGACCCAGCAAAGATGATGATGATAATGATAGTTTAAAATGTCAGATTTCCTCAACATGAAACAAAAGACAATTGTCCTGATGGTGGCATCACAGCAAGCCTCTAAATTAAATAAAAACAAACAGCTTGGACCGGACCATGGGTGAAAGCTAACCAAATTTTGCATAAAGGTCCAGTCTCATGCCAGATTACCTCAGCTGTAAATCCAAGCCAATAGTCCTGATGGTGGCGCTACAGCAAGCATCTAAAGTTCAAAACATTGAAAATTCATAACAAATCAACCTGCTAGAACTTCACACTTTCATCGAACCGTAGCCCCAATACTAAAGAAACTTTTGTAAATTTAAACCTATTAAAAATTATGAAGTCCATCACTCTGTTTTTTTTTAAACTGTAAAACTTATAAAAACCTAAACCTAATTTTTGCCTACAGTGCATGAAAATGTTTGACTGTGAACACTACTGTAAACATACCTGCAAATTGATAAATAAATCTTCAATGTTCATGAAAAAATTGAACATTTTTTAGAGTCATGGTAGATGATGTTTGACAAATATCAGAATTTTACCTAAAAAACGGAATTTTTGAGAACATTTTGAATTGAATGTGAATAATTGCAGTCAATGCAAGCAGCATTTTTAAACATCAGTTATTCACTTATGGAGCAAATCAATCATTTTTAAAAACAAATTACAACATCTCCATGCTGCAATATGTGTATTTTCAGATTTTTGTCTTGATAACTGATTTTTTTTTTACAATGGTTTCAAATCTGCCTGCACAGCAGTGAATGGCTTACTCAGTTTGTGAAGCCACTGTTGTATTGCCAATTAGCTCAGAGCGATAGATGACAGTCTATGGTTCCAGAAGTTGTGAGTTCAAACCTCAAGTGGTCCAAAATGAACATTGTTGTCAACTGTCTTGTCTTCCTATTCTCCTGTTTGTTGCTCAGAATTGCCTAAATTTGCCAAAAAATAGCCCAGACCCGACCCATCGCTGCGCAGCAGCTATAATTATTCTCATTATTTTTATCACCGTTATGTGGTGGTACAGAGTCAGACCATCCAACATCATTTTGCTGCAGTGACACTATTGGTTGAATTTTGAACGTGGACCCAAGCCCGATTTTATTTTATTTTCTCAGAGCACAACACTCAATGAATACGAGTTCACTCAAGCAATACAGGCAAAGACACCGAAGCAACAAACGCTCGCAGATACTTTCAAAAGTTAAGAGAAATATTCTCGAGACAGTGACATGGCCAAAAATATTACAAAGAAGGTAATTAAATTATTCGCTCTGGATCACCAGCTCATCTCCGTAGTAAAGAATCAGGGTTTTCTTCGTCACCTGGTATGCCGTACCTGGTATCCCTGGTATGCCCTACCATCTCTGCATTACATCACATTTCTTCCACTTTCGAGTTACAACGTGCTGGTATATGCACTAGTTTCGTGGGTCTCATACAGCAGATCATGTAAAACAGGCAACCGAGGAGATGCTGAGCGCGTGTGAAATAGACAAGCAACGCGTCCACATCATTTTACATTCCTTACAACGTAAGGAATATGAAAAAAGCAGTGATATGATATGACATGGAGGTACCAAGCATGTGCTGCGTCTCACAGACTTCAGCTGCCTGTACACGAGGGTCTGCTGTCACAGTGCAGCGTCATAGACTCACCTGCTAAGACAAGGAAGGTGGAGGCCAATGGTGGAATAGCATATGCAGAATAAGGAAGAGCCATATGAAAGTATATACTTTGTTTAAACAAAATGAAAAATAAATATTAAGGAATGCAGGTACTTTTTTTCTTAATGCAGCTGTATTATCCAGGAAAATATTAGTTAAGGCTGAGTATCGGATCGGGACTCGGTATCGGCAGATACTAAATATTAAATGACTCGGATTGGATCGGGGTAAAAAAAAAAAAACCTGATCAGGACATCCCTATTCATGAGTATCGTCACCGCTATCTTTTGCTTTGATGTGTGCTGTTTGCTGTTCCATGGACCAATAATGTATGTGTATCTGTAAAAATCAATGAAAAGATTGTTTAAAAATCTTTTTTTATTACATTGAAATGTAATTCCCTTGTTTGGGGCAACTGATGTTGGTACTCGGCTGACATATAATTATATAAATCGTAAAATTATAAACAAACATATGTAAAAATGTTACACTTGTGCGGACGACCCACAAATGATCAACCAGAATATATCAGATGAGAGTATGAGTGAAAAAATGTGGGTTGGTGGCATGATTTCCCATTAGACAAACAATAAGAAAGTCTGGGGAGCTCAGCATTGATCTGAAATAGTGCATTAATGATTCGAAAAGTCTTTTGGAGACATGTTAATGCAGTCCCAAACAATTATTTGTAAGAACAAAATGTGTGGCACAGTTGTGTCACTGTTAGATCAGGAAGAAACCACAAACTATCACCTGCTGCTGAGAGAAAACTGGTCAGGATGGACACGAGTCAACCAAAAACCACCCCCAAGCAAGTCTGCAATGAGTTGGGAGCTTCTGGAAGAGAGGTTTCAGTGTTTACAGTTTTGCATCGCCATGGGCTGAGAAGCCCTTGCTCCAGATTACAAAAAAAAAATACAAATTACTTCTTGTGTAACTGGAATAACAAGCCAAGACACACCTCTTCAGTTTGAAGTTAATGTGACAGTAAGAAACACACATTTTTAGTCATCAGTTAATTAAAGCCATGATATATGATTTAGCAAGAACAAAAAGTTATGTCAACACCTGGTGCAGAAGGGCTCTTACTCTAATTTCATTATGGCAAGCAATACAACAAAATCAAGTTTGATCGCTAGGCAGTTAGCAGCCTTTGTTAGCTATAAAGTGACCTGTGTTACGGCCCCTTGGGCCTCTCATCCATATTCTTCTTTAATGTATTTATCTCTGTCCTCGCGTCTTGTAGGCCTGATCCTGTGTGTTCCTGAGTGGGGATGTGCCAGCGCGCAGGGCGTCTCCAAGCCGAGGAAATGCTTTGCTTTGTCTTTTTGTTCTGTTTGATGTGGAGATTATTCCGAAATCCTTATGTTTATTTGATTTAATTAAAACAATAAACGTGAATTGGATGCAAAGTCTCTCTGCCCGTTTCTTTGTTACCTGAGCCGGTAACAAATGGGGGCTCGTCCAAACAGTTTGTCCGCCTTTACGCATGCACCTGTGTCGGTCCTACCTGCGCCTTTTGTTCTCGGTGCAGCGGGCCGCGGCAAGAGACGCACCTTTGTTTTTCACTAGGCCTAAAACAAAAATTGAGGCCTGATCGCTTCATCAGAGGAATTGAAACGATCTGCTGTTTAAGTATCTGCTATAATAATTAAGATTCACAAGTGGAAAGCGTGTATAGATGCCTTGATTGTTTGTTGATTTATTTACACTTTCTATTATTTGTTAGTTATGCATGTTCGCCTCTGTTCTGTTTTTCCAACAGCTACAGGAAAAGTGTTGTTTGGAGTAAGGAGCGAAGCGCAATCTCATGCGTCGGAACGTCAGACAGTGAGGTGGTGAGTTCAGCGGCATATTTGCCAGGCCTTTTACCTTTCCTTTTGGGCTTACTTAGTCGCGTGTTTTGGGGCGTGTGGTTTATTATTTTTTAACAGTTCCGTGTGGCTAGAGCAGTTGTCTCGGGGGCACTCCGAGGCATCGGTGAAATCGCCAGTTTCTGGTTGTTTTGCCATTCCTGCGGGCTTAGTGCTTAATTCATCCCACCACCGGCTTGTTCGAAGCTTTGCGTATACTTAATTACGTGGGTTATTTTGTTTTGCCTAGGGAAGTTGGTCATTGGCAAAACGTTTGTGGAGGAACCTTCCAGGGCTGTGTTTGATGTATTGACCAAAGACCAGTTGATGCAACTGGCTGATCATTACAAAATCGAAATCCCGTCTACGCGTCTTAAAGATGATGTTAAAAAGACTGTGAAGTCGGCTTTATGTGATATGAGTTGGATTGAGGCGTCCAATTATGCATCAGAGGAGGATGACAAGGAGGCTCCCGTTTTGGACGAGGAGGAAAATCCTCTGTCTCCTACACCTGCGGGAAACTTGACTTTCGCAGAGCAAAAAGAGTTGCTTTGTATTCAGTTAGAGAATGACAAACTTTTATATCAGATGCAGCTAGATAGGCTTCGGCTTAATGAAGAGAACGAACACGCTCGCCGAGAATTGGAGAAGCAAAAGCTCGAGACTGAGGCACAGCGTTTAGTTCTGATTCGACAGGGGAAAATGTATACATCTGGTGGAATAGAGGATAATAAGGAAATTGTCGCTAGTTTACGCTTGATTCCTCTGTTTAATGACAAGGACGTTGATATGTTTTTTCTTTTGTTTGAGAGAGTGGCTGATGCGCAAGGCTGGCCTAGTTCACGCTGCGCACTTATGCTTCAATGCGTCCTTACAGGGAGAGCGCAGCAGGCTTTCTCTGCTCTGAGTTTGGAAGACTCGCGTAAGTATGAAAGAAGTTCTAAAACAAGAAACTGGTACAGGAGTTTTCCGGGACCGGGATCATCCCTATGTTACCCGGGTCCTATGTTACCCGGGTCCTATGTTCCCCGGGTCCTATGTTCCCCGGGTCCTATGTTCCCCGCTTTGTATGTGACCTGTTGCCAGTCGATGATGGTTAGGGTTAGGGTTAAGGTTACCGGTTCCCCGATCGGGGAACATAGAACTCGGGTCCTGTGTTCGGACCCGGGTAACATAGGTACGCTCCCCCGGGATCATCCCTATGTTTCCCGGGTCCTATGTTCCCCGCTTTGTATGTGACTGGGGAACATAGGACCATTTTTTAGAAACAGGGTCCTATGTTCCCCACTGTTGCCGGTCGATGAGGGTTAGGGTTAGGGTTATCGGTTCCCCGATCGGGGAACATAGGACCCGGGGAACATAGGACCCGGGGAACATAGGTACGCTCCCGAGTTTTCCAGAGACAACTATCACAACTTCACAGATGCTGAAGCATCTGTATCTGACCTGCAGGAGCATCAGTCAACAAAACCGTAAAACTGTGCGAATATAATGTCATTTTGTCTGCGTCCTGTCAGTCTGCCCTCAAACAAACATATCAGTTACAACCTCTCCTAATAAGCCTGTTGTAAACGCTGAAACCTTGATAGTGACGGACCTAAGCTGTCCAGTGGACAGAAGGTGTGTATACTTTCAGCACCACCACGCATCATGCCACCAACCCACATTTTTCACTCATACTGTCAGCTAATTGGCTGGATGATTGATTGGTTGTCAGGATGACTGATGGTGTTGGTACACATTTTCAACATATCCAAGGTAATACACTGATGCGACATTCAAAAGCTCCCCAATCAGCATTTCTCAGTGAAAAGAGCGGGCAAGAGAGTGGCGTGTTCTGATCATCATTCTGATAGTATGCGGTACAGTTCCCCTGAGTATCACAGTTGACCCCATTCAAAACTGCTATTAGTGAAACTGCGCAGTTGCCACATACGCTTGATGTGTGATCTACCCCCCTTTTCTCATGTAGGCTGATGGAACTCAAAACCTGCCCACCATTTATAAGATTGGTTGACAATGGATGAAATGACATGCATTTTATTCTCTCCTCACTGTTACACACAGCCTTTATTATTTTTGCAATATGAATAAGACACTTACACCATCAATTTAAAGTAGATATAAGCTGAAACAAAAATCTGGGCTGTCAATGGAGATGTCAAGGCAATAAAATTGTGGTTAGTAATTTGTCTGCTGTGATTTATGCAAATAAAAGGCTGAATGGAATTCTAATGTACTGAGCTTAATTATTGCAATGCTTCACTATTCTGTGGCAGGCATGTAAGTGTTCAGATTAACCTCTTCACATGCTTGACTTTTAACTGTAACTATAGATACAACAATAGTGTTATACTGAAAGGCTTTTCCACATAGACTTTTTAGAGTGAGACACTTCTTAGAAGTAGCTGGCTAATGTGTTTGGTATGCCATGAATTTAAATCTGTGACAGATTTTTTAACAGTGTAAGCAGCTATAAATGCTTTAATCATCCATTCTTGTTAGAGGCAGGGCAGATGAAACAATAGTCTTACATACAGTGATGTGTTACAACCCCTTGTTGGCCTATGGGAAAGAGACTATCCACCTTGGTACGTGACAATTGTTCAGTCTAATGCATTGATCAATAAAGGCTACTCCCCAATCTGACAAATCCAACATAAATCAGTTGCTACACTTGTCAATACACCATGTATGCATGGTGGTGTGGCACTGCTGATCTCTTACACTAGTCTTTAATGATCCATGAAACATCTTTCATTCAGTTATTGAATTTGATCTGGCAAACAAAACATGTAAAAAAAATGGTGCAAAGTTCGTTTATTCGTTTTATCTGTATCCACCAAACACTGAAAAGCCATTTGTTTTCTCATCTTCCACTTGAAAGGGATAATATAATAAATAAGGAAACAAAAACAAAATAAATCAAAGTCGCTGCAATGCTCAGTTAAATTTCTGGGGAGGTGCAAGTCAGGCTACAACATAGGGCATGCACCTCTGCAGAGGCTATGCTGTAACTTTGCGTGATTAATGATGTGGAAGACTTGCATTCTCTGGCTTCTCCTCTGGGGCTGAGTGGTGGTGATAATAACAGCGACTCTGGCCTGTAATTCAGCAGGGGTTGTTGACAATTCAGTGGTCTGTCAAGTGGCATACATACAGGCCACTGGTCACTACTGCTAGGGCTGCTTCTTTGGTCAGGACCAGTAGGTGACAGGTCCTTGCGTGCCTAGTGTGGTCCTTGTGGTCCGGTCCAAAGTGAGTTGTCACCAGCAGTCACCTTCAGTTTTCATTTTTGTACGTGGAATTGCCAAGAGATTTTGGTTGGATGATCTAAGAGGACCATGCGATGGACCACAAGGTAACTAGGCCTACCCACTGGTGTAGTCCAGGGTATACGCGGGTATGCGGTGTATACCCACTTATTTTTCAGTCAGCATTGCGTATACCCACTTCTAAATCCCCCCTGATGCGCACTTTCCTAAGGTATTAAACCGTTTGCCCGCCCTCGCAGGGTACCAACGTACTGAAATGGAGCGCACCTCAGTACGCTGAGTAGCTTCCCCATACATGAAAACCCATTAATCAAGTTAGATTGATTGACAGCCATCAAGCCAATCACAGCCATCTGACCAAACCCAATAGTCCCATCCGCCAGGGAAAGTAAACACTGACATGCTAACATGGAGCTGCCATCACTTGCTGCCGCAGAGGCAAACAGAGCAGAGGTATGAAACAGTTATTTAACTAGTTAATAATGTAGAATTTTGTCTGTAAATAACTAAACTATGTCTTGCTTTGTGGCATGTCAGCTAATATTAAGCAAGCCAGGTGGCAATCAAAGTTAATGCAAGCCAGGTAAAGTTAATGGTAACTGACAGATAGTTTTCTAGAGACATCCACTGATTTTGATAGTATTCAACATGATCATTATTCTTTTTGTTAGGAATGCCAAAAAGAAAGAGGCAGCAGAAGATTGACTTCTTTTTCAAGTCAAGTTGTCATGTAAGTAGAAACAGAAAGCTAGTTTTCAATCCATAAATGCACTAATTCAAGTTTATAATCGTACATTCATATTCTTGCATTAATGCCATGTAGGTGTTCCTTTATGTAACTTAAAGCTATTTTTTGGACCTTAAAACCTTCTTTTCAATGACGACAATCTCCTACATCAACTCATCCTTGTTACTGCTCTCAGAAACTACAAAAGAATAGAAATGAAGACAATGAAATGCAATAAAACTATTAAAATCTTAAATAATTAGAGGAATAAAATAACATAGAGTACAATAAAAGCTAGGATGGAAAATTAGTTAAAACAAATTAGAACAACAAAATATATGTAAAATGATTAATAAAAAGCAGATTAAAGAACAACAAAAGAAAGGAATGTTTCCTAATCAAAATCAAGGCTGTAGGGCCCCAAAGATTTTTTCAATGACTCAAAGGTCATGTATTGAGGTCGGTCAGGCCAATAATGTATAATGTATATATCTATATATATAACAATGTCCTTTTCATTCAAAACAACAAACATACAAACTAAAATAAAATGTCATTTCCATTTTGACAAATTAAAATAGTTGAATAAAACAAAGTTTCTAAGTCTCTGAGTACTCTGTTATGTGAAAAGAATCCTGCTTGCAGCTTGATATGACGATTTCCGTGCATTAATTTTTGTTGTTCTTACCTCTGAATTTTGAGGACATGTCCCTCCAAATACCCATGCTTCATCTCATAACGTCGTTTCAAATTGGAAATCTTCATGACAGCTATAGTCTCCTGGCATATGAAGCACATGGGTCTTGTGCTGGTTGGAGGGAGAATGAATGCACATTTTTCAGACCATTCTTCTTCGAATTGCCGATTTTCACTGTCCACTTTTCTTTTGGCAGTGAACTTGGAACACGCCATTTTCATGCTATCTTGGCTCCTACTGCCGGCGAAATGTCAACATGAGAACTGCTCCAAAAACGAAAGTGAATAGTCGGCCTGGGGGCCGCCTTTTGAGGACCACTGCTCTAGAGGTTTGTTATAAATTTACATAAAATATTTCAATACTTCCATGTTCAGGAATATTAACATTGAGTTCTTTATGTAGGATGTTTATGAGGAAGGGAGGTCCAGGACTCAGGACAAAGGAGAGCTAAGGACAAAGGAATAGTTCACACAAAATGCATAGTTGTCTCTCACTAGTCTGTGGGCCAGTATTGGTTTAGTAATTTCATAATCCTTCCTCCCTGAGATCAAGCAGCAGAGATTATGTGACAATGAGCAAATAATGCTGACGGATTTTTGGGTAATCTAATTAGAGTAGTCTTACATGTCACTGTTTCTAAAACAGGGCGTTTTTCTTGGCTGCATTAAAAAAGGGCAAACATTGAGAGTATACCCACTTCTCCAGGGACCACCACACCACTGGTCCTACCATGTGGACAACTTTTTCATGTTCATAAAGAGTTAAATTAAAAAGTACTCACAAGCCATGGAAGAAGCATTCTGATAATTTATTTAAGTAAAAGTTATAAAATGAGATAACATATACCTTAATTGATCCCCATAGGAGAAAATTGATTTGGCACAGGAGCAAAAGGGAACAAACAGTGTGAAAACATTACGAAAAGAAGCAACAGCAGGTAGGACCTTACTAAGAGAAAAATAAAATAGAATAAAATAAAAATACACACTAATAAAAAGATAGTAAAAATAGAATAGAAATATTATAAACATTAGATGGATCTGTGTGAATATACCAGTGCAATGTTTCTGTAAATGTGCGAAAAAGATTTTGAGATACAGTGTATACACTCATACAAACTGTTTGTATACATGTGCACTTGTGCTAATACATACAGCGAAAGTACTCCACTACAGGTGAAAGTACTGCATTCGAAACCTTATTGAAGTAAAAGTATCCAAGCAAAAGTATTTGAGTAAAATCACAGTTGACCCCATTCAAAACAGCTATTAGTGAAACTGTGCAGTTGCCACATACGATTGATGTGTGATCTACCCTTATCTTCTCCTGTAGGCTGATGGAACTGATAACCTGCCCGCCATTTATATGATTGGTTCACAATGGTTGTCTCTCCTCACTGTTCCACACAGCCTCTATTATTTCAGCAATATGTATAAGACACTTACACCATTACGCTCCTTATGACATAGGCCACTTGCGTAGGTTACGGCTTTGGCTCTTCATGTAGCCAATATCCTTAATACAAATAACATCATAACATAAATTGGACTTGTTTTGATTTTGTTCCCCTACTTTTTAAATTTCCCCTTTGAGCCAAGGATGGGAAAACAAATGTCTTTATTAGTCTTAGATACAGAAAAAAAAATTAAACAAAATTCTCACTTTTTTTTCCTTTGCCAGATTGACTTAAATAATCAAATGAATGGATGATAAATGGACCTGTTAAAATTAATGAATAAAATAACAAAAAGTCTTGTGTTACAATATACACTATGCTATTTCCAATCTTAAAATATGACATTACATCAAACATATTAATACTGGCATCCATCTGA
The DNA here is from genome assembly GCA_963678695.2 of Diplodus puntazzo. NCBI lineage: Eukaryota > Metazoa > Chordata > Actinopteri > Spariformes > Sparidae > Diplodus > Diplodus puntazzo. Next base: position 32,128,488 of record OZ023155.1, on the reverse strand, counting down.
AAACATTAAAATGTATACAGAGTATAAAATAATCCTCTCTTTTTCTAGTCCGCAGGAGTCCATGTCACACTTGGGCTATGGTCTGTACCAAATTGAAATAACACTTGTTCACCAGGTCAGTTCTTTAACATCTTGTTCAAAGGCACTTCCTCCTCAAGCTTGTTACTGATATAGTATTTATCAGTTGATTTCAACCACTGTAGGCTATATCCAGTGTTGGGGATAACACCTTACAAGAGCAACGTGTTAGTTATTTATTTCTTTTAGCAGTAACCGAGTAATACACGTTACTAATAATAATACAAAAAGTTATTACTATACACTCGTAGAAATGTTGTGTAATTTTACAGGAAATTCCTGGCTAGTAATTGCCATAAATTTACTGTAAACAGTATACAGGACTGTTACTGTAAAATAACTACAACAAGGTACTGTACTTAATACAACATGCTACTGTAATTAATTACAATACAATCATGTAAATTTACTAGAACTTGCCAGAAATTTCCTGTAATTTCACAGGATAGAATACTGTAAATATTACAGCAAAATGTTATATTTACGGCAACTCAGTAGCCTGGAATTTCCTGTAATTTTAGGGATTTCCTGTAATTTCACAGGACAGGATATTGTAAATATTATAATTAAATGCTGTAACATGGATAAATGGCCTCTCTCAGACTTCTGCAAAGAAAAACAAAACAAGTGGTATTTTTCTTGTTTTTTAATATTTTTATTTTCTCTTAAAATTGAAGAGAAAACGGAGTGCACAATGCACAAACAATCATTCATCATTACTTATTTTCAACAACAATCTTTAACATGTAAAATTCACTGCCCCTGTATGTACTAAGATTATTTTAGTAACACATGACTGAAACAAGCCTGGTTTTGAGTAAAAAATGTATAACATTGCAATACAAAAATAGAAGCTCATTAAGTTCCTCATGAACTCTGATAAATTGAACATTGAAATGAAAGTAAAACAAAAGAGGATCAAGACATACTTCTGAGAACTACCAGTAAAAGCAGAGACAAAAAGGACTGCTCAGATGGGACAACATTGGCAAAGCTGCCATCATAGATTCCTTTCTCAGCAGCCCAGCTGCTATTGCTGTACCAAACTGGTTGAACATGAGTTGTCAAACATATTTCAGAAATCTAAACATGAGTAATTTAACAAAAGAGGAATATTCAGCTTTTTCAAGCACATCAATCCAATATCGTGATCAAGTTTGCTGATAGAGACATGTCCCCTGTCCACTAATGTCCCCTGCCCGCTAATGTCCCCTACCCACCAATTCAAAATCCAGCAGTTTTCTCAAAAGTGTTCAAACTGGTGCGTTCAGCCCCTCGTTTTTTCTCTGCCTTGCTGCCCGTCTGGGAATATATACCACAAATGAATCTGAAAACGGGGAAAAAACACACTTATCAGTAACATTAGCATTTAAGACTGATATGACATGGTCATAACCATGACATGAAACATTAAGGGGTCTTTATGAATGAATGAGTGCATGTGTGCGACTGAGAGTGGGTGTAGGCTATATGAGTGTGTGTGTCTGTGTGTCTGTGTCTGTGTGTGTGGCTTGGCACGATTCACCGATTTGCATCAGTGCATTGATGCAAGGGTCTGCGATGTGAGTGCACCGGTTGGAGTGGTGTGCATCGGATAGAAATTGGGCTGAAACCGTGATGCATCTCCCTTTAAAAGCTTTGCATCGGTAAAATCTGATTTCCTATTATTATATAGGCCTGTATATTTTTAAATGATTATTTTCATTCAATTTACTTTCATAATTATCTCAGCCATTTCCCAAATGAGCAGACTATTACATGTGGAGGGGTAGGTCTATTTTCAGGTCTAAATTCATGATCATTGTTTACGAACAGAAAGATCACATGGCAATGATCGTTTTCATGACAGTGCCATGTTTAAACACACCTCTGGATGAACTCAAGTGTGAAGACATAGTAGGCAGCGAAGACTGCTGCCAACCCATGCAGGAGGTTGCTGTGGGGCCCCATCACACATGCTCCTTCCATCGACATAATCCACGTGTCTGCGCCACGCAGTCTCTCCTGAAACCCATTAACAATATGATAACTAAAAGCTGCACAACACACTAGAGCCACCTAACATGAATTCATTAATGTTCAAGTGGAGAAAGACTTGCACACCTCCACTTGAACATTATTATCTCCTTTGACCACCACACCCTCCATCAACAACTCAAAGAAAGACATTTTTTAGGCGCAACAGTCCTCCCTCAACCACATGAATTCATTAAAGAATTAACTTCTACAAAATAAAGGAAGATTATACCTGGTACAACTAATCGAGGTGTGCTTGGCAGGGTGACAGCTCTCTCGATATCGGCAGCTATGGCAGACGGCTGGAGAATAAAAACCATAAGTTAACCATGGGTAAGTTGAGTAAACAACAACAAAGACAACTTGCCCCAAAACCTGTCATGTTCTACTCAACACCAAGAGGGAAATCAGCTTCAATTTACGGTGCCAAATGTAGAAATGGCTGCATATGGCAAATATTTTTTAAAATATGGATGCCATGGCAATAAAACAGTAAATTAAAATAATTTTATGAACTACATGGCAGGAATCAATGGCAAACCTCTCAGAGTCTAGCCTGGATCAGATCACGGACTCCGCCCACTTCACTGAGTAGGCTCCGTCTCGGGTCTTGATTCCCAATTCAGAGCAATGAGTACAGCCAGACCGGGCGAATGTCAGCCCAATGAGCGCTGGGGGTGGGTGGGACTAAACAAGGTGAACCGATCAGCCGAGGGCCCCCTTTCAAGCAATGTCTGCCTGTGCGCTGACTGTCTTGGAGATCGGAGAATATCGATAGTGCGATTGAGGCAATTTTAGTAAAAAACAGACGGTTTACTGGAATAACTGTATTCTGCATGAAGAGCTTCTTAGAACGGGCAACGTTTTGGCTGTTCTCCGAACTGGCAATGGGAAAAGTTTTCTTTTGAAAAGGTATCTAAAGCCCCTCCCCCTGTAAAGGCTTTGAATGAGATGGGTGTCAGACTGAAGGGCTAGCTGGTTACTGATTTCTGGTAATTTACAATTACAAAATAGCAGGACAGAGATGGGAGTGAGGAAATGGTTAATTTATGCATATGCACTGCAAGTTATACTCACATCAGCCTTAAGGAAGATACCACCCCCCTCCTTGAAGTGAGCAAGCAGGCACATGATAGTGCAGATAGCTCAAAAATTGGATGCATCGATATTCCAAAATAAAATATAAGTTTGTCCATCAGGATGCCTAGATATTAATTTACACTATTCCGACCTGGGGATAAAGCTGCTGCATCTGAGTCTTCATTTCTTGTAGGGTTCCTTCAGTTTCCCCTGAGGGGAGATCTTGAGGTGCCCATCGGACACATCCATATTGATCAACAGGACCTGTTTTCTGCATACAGAAAACGGTGAAAAACTTTCACTTTGAAAACGAAAACGAGGCTGAGGTTAACATGGCCGCGGCGTGAATAAGGCAAATCGATCCAACAAAGTAGCATTCAGCGAAGACAGTGGCTGATGTTTATGTCATACCAATAATGTACAAAACGTAGCCTACCCAGCTGCAGATTTGAAAACATATCAGTGACATAACTGACATAATACTATTGTATTAATTGTGGGTTTAATTCTATTCCATTTATTGTTGTTTTAATTTTTCTGAGCAAAAACAAACATCAACCATTGCCATCGGCCACTGGCCACATTGTTATTTTGAACATCGGCATTGGCCCAGAATTTAGCCACGGGTGCATCCCTAACGAGTAAAATAGAAATATATTTTAGGAATCACCAAGTGCCCCCCGCCCTACCTTAAAATTTCCAGGCCATGGTGTGCATGTTGAGGGCAGAGCTATTGGGTTGGACATTCGGGTGACTCAGGTGAGGAGAGTTGTGGACTTACCGCCGGGGGCAGTATTGAGGAGAGTTGTGGAGAGCCAGGAGGAGATAGGGCTGAGAAGGAACCTGAAAAAAATATTTACCATTAGACCCCTATGATCCAGACATACTATGATGTATTTAAACACCCATCATATTTTCTATAAAACAAAACCATTCATTTTTCATTTATTTCAAAATTTTAGTCATGGTAGCCCCAAAAAACAACTGTAGAAAGCCAACTGACAGTCAAGGTCACATCATATGACACTAAAAAAAAAAAAGGTGATTGGTGACCAGGGTGGATTTCACAATCTGCCAAACACATCAGTTAATACATCATGCCACAATCATACCGTATAAAAAAAATCACACCATCACCACAATCATATTGGAATACTTACATCCTATCCTAAATTCAAATTAAACACATTAAGCTACATAACACAAAGCACACTCAGGGCATAGTTCATGAAATAGGCTAGTAAGGCTTGGAGTGAATTTACGAACGCACCCTAGGTTTACGAGTTCGACTGTGAACATTTCGATGTGTAGCCTAATATACATAGAATTAAAAATAGTTAATTCATTAAAGAGGACGAAGGATAAAAGTGCCTTGTGTCCCGACCACCCCCATCCCGGAACCGGCCATAGAACCCGAACCACCCAAACTATGGTTACCTTGAGATGAAAAGGCATGGAGGAGCTTTCTAGAATGGACCACATGGAGAAAGGGCAGAAGGCTCATGTCCTCCTTGTTCTCCATACCAAGTTCCTCCAGGCCTACGATCAAGGTAATTAGTGTGTCTGCGGGGAGGTCCGGAAGTACTGCCAGGATAGCCCTCCTAAGCTCCTCCGTGTTGCAGCCATGTCTCTGCAAAGGAGTGATGGAGACAGATCAATGTAAAAAAAGATAATAATCCAGTAGATCATCATGCCCCATGCAAACAAACTGCTTTTGGAGTGTCCCCAAAACACTATATTTTACAATATTTTTCTGAGACCAAGGACACAGAGCCATGGTGCACAATGACCAGCTCTATCTTGCCAACCTCCAACTCTTCTTCAGTTTTCCCCAGCAAAATAAACATGCCCTTTTTGTATGATGTGCCCTTCACCATCACTGTGTGAGATGTTACTGTATCTTAGATTCAAAATGCAAACCAACAACAGCCTCTCAGATTTTGTCGCTGTAGTCATTTACATAGAATGTCATCTCTTTATCCAGTAACACACTCGGCTGAAACATTTCACCTGCACTCAAGTATGCCTGGAAGAGCTGATGTCTCTCTGTGACTGTCTTGCCGATGTTCTTGAAATGATGTAACTTCCTAGCACATGTTTTGAAGAATGTGTGCTTACTCTCAAACCTGAGAGTCCAAAGGAGAATTAGGGGACCAAAGTGGGTAATGAACTTTAGCTAATGAAGTAAATAGTGGTGTTTGGGCTTCAGGGGCTCATTGGGAAAGAGCATCCTTCGAAAGTAGATATACTCCTCGATAAGTATTTTAAGATAAGCAACCTGATCTGTAGTGAGTGCTAGTGCACAAATGAGCTCTACAATTTCTCTGAGCTGCAGCACAAGTTGCCAGGCAGCATCCTCGCATGGATTCCTAATCCTATCTCCTATCAGGAGAAGGAGCAAACCCAGGAAGCACCAGTTCTGGACTGCATGTCCACTAAGTCTTTTGCTAGCTGGTGAAACATTGGCTGGTTTGTCCTGGGCATCATTTCCCTGATAGTTGAACTGATCTTTGCACCTGTTGAGCTGTGTATCTTGAAATGTTTCTCCTCAACTAGATGACCAATCAACAAACTAAGGTCACAGGAAACAATGCCTTTAAACAGGTCATGGCCAAGACATGGGGGTAATCCAGGCTGGCAAACATGAATGAAGGACAGTTGGTTAAAAGGAGAGTCTGACTTGATACCACATTCAGAATTCGTACCACTGTTTTCTAATTCTTGTAGATGATTCAGAAAACACTGTTCTGTACACTTGTTGCCACATAATCATGGAGAACTCTCAAAACTTGATCTTTTTATATCACAATACCTGCAGAAGTAATGGCTCACACTAAAGTTCTCAACAAATCCCCCAATACTGTGAGACCCTAAATTGTCACCCGAAATAGCACACAGTCGACCTCTGACAATTTGGCCATTATTTATCTCGATGCCAGTCTCCTCAAGAGCTTCCAGCTTTCTTTTTGAGGGGCTCAAATACCTTGTCCATCCCAAAATGTTTGAAATCCTGCTCCTTACAAAAGAAAACAAGCTGCATTTGATCTATGGATGATCTGTTATGAGGCAAAATATCTGTTAGAGTGAGATAAACTGTTAGAATCTTATGTTTCTTTTTAGAAGAATCAAGTCGATTAACCACTTCAAATGCATCCTGATAAAGTATAAGACCAAGAGAAGATAGCTCTGTTTTAAATTAAGGGTTGCACTGAGCTCCCTTCCCATCATTTACATCCTGGAAAATACCCTCTGATGATGGTTGAGAACGTGTTGCTGCATACTGTTCCTGCATGGACTTGCTTTTAAAAAGTGCAGCCAATGTTTCTTTAGTAGTTACATACTGGGCAAACGATTCCGTACCTTTTTCATTGATACCTAATAACTGAGGTACCGGCTCAACATAATTAAAATGTATTTTAAAAGCCGTCTTTCTTTTCTGGTCTGTGCTCAAAGGCCCACTGTTACAGGCTGTGACGTGATCGCCTTTTCTCATTTCATCCATAATGCTACTAATTGTGGCCTCTGGGATTCCAAGGACAGTTAGTTTCTCACTCAAGGTATTAAGCAGGTTTGTCAGACTGACATCATGGACATCTTGATATCCCTCAGTAATAGTTTGTATTATAGTAGCTGGCAATAGCAGTTTAGCCTGAAGTTTTAGATAGAAAAGTGTGACATTCTGAAGAAAGAGGGATTCATCAACTGCAACAGGCATTTCTTGCTCATCATCAGAATTAATGTTAGATGGTTCACACTGACTCACTGATTCACTGGCGACAGGTCTTCCTACATTAGAGGGGTTTTCTACATGTTCAACACTGTCATTGCGGTGCTTCTTAGAAAGATGGGATGCAAAACTCGACAAAACAGAGAACCTTCTATCACATCCTCTAAATGGGTATTCTATGTGTAATCCTTCAGGCAAATGTGACCTCAAGTGACAAACTGTTTCACACCTTACTGCACAAAAGTCACATTGTGTAGCAGTACATGGTCGCTGACTATTCCTCAAAGGCACATCCATTCAGGCACACCACACTGATATCTGTAATTACCACTATTACTATGCAACTTAATGTGCTGAGTAAACTCACAAACTCTATTAAATTCCTTCCCACACGTGCTTAACTTGCAAAGAAACATTTTGGACTGTTGCTGTGTGAAGCTCGCTAGCAGCTAGTTGGCTGCTGGTTGAGCTAACCCTCACAACACATGGTGGTTGTCTGAAAATGTTTGGCAAAACAGCGAAACGGACAAAAAACAAGATAGAAATACAGAAGATAATGTTATAAAATGGCTATAAAATCTATTCTTGATTTAGGCTTTAAAATTTAAAAGAAGATAGCAAACGTACAAGCTACCTTTTTAAACTAACAGCTAACTAGCAGACTAGCACTGACAGGAGGCAGACGTGACGTTCTTCTCAGAAGTCAACAGCGCAATGAAAATCTTTCCACAGAACACCAGACTTTCAGCAAGCGAAGAAAGTTGAGAAGAGACCTTTTTACAAAAAGCACTTGGAACGTTTTTTTTTAAGATGCACATGCGCAGTTCAGTTTAAGATTTGACAGCTTAGCTAGATTACAAACAGAACTAGACAACTAAAAAAGGCAAGTTCTGAAGAACCTAAGGTTGTGAATGCTCCTCGTGACCAGCTGAAGCCAAATGCGGACTGCTGGCTGTGAAAATTTTGAATAATGTCCACAATATCTAAAAAACTGTGAAATAATGTAGAATTTGTTGAAAAACTAAAGCCAAACTGAATTGGTAGTTTTAATTCATCTGAAGTCCCGTCTGAAGAGAATGAAGCTTTTTAATAGTTGGGTGAGAATGAAGCATTAAAATATAGAGTTTGAAGAGATGTTACAGTGAGAATGAATCAAATTCTCTGAATCTGACTGAGAAATTCAATAAATCTCAATATATCGATGATTAAAACATTTAATTATTTGAATGGAGTTCCCGGCTTGAATGACAGAAAAAAGAAAATCATGAATATAGTTATGTTGGGAAATATAGTGTGTGTGTGTGTGTGTGTGTGTGTGTGTGTGTGTGTGTGTGTGTGTGTATGTGTGTGTGTGTGTGTGCGCGTGTGTGTCTGTACATGTGTGGTCATGTGTGCATGCTTACACATGCATATCTGACTGCATTTGTGTGTGTGTTTGTGTGCATGTGAGTATGTGCTTAAGCATGGCTTAATGTGTGTGTATGTGTGTGTGTGTGTGTATGCGTGTGTGTGTGTCAAACTGACTCATTGATAAATCTGTCTCTCTGTGTTGGCTCAGTTGATCTCGGTTGCCACGGTGATGGTAACCGAGCAGTCCTGGTAACAGGCAGGGAGAGCTGTTGGGGGAGCTGTTTTAACAGTGTTTTCACCTGAGGCTCACCTCACATTATCATACTTCTCTTTGCAAAACAGTAACTGCTATCACTAAAATAATGGCATGGTCAAAACTATGAGAGTCTTTTGAGCATCCTGTGAAGTTTTTGTGTGTCTGTGGTCAGAAATGTGTCTTGTTGAGCAGTTTAGAAAAGTGAATGGTTTTTTTCTGCCTCTAGATATTTTTCCTCTCATTTTAATGGGACTCTATGCGTCAGTTGGTCGGTGTTCCTGTCAGTAAAATGCCCACCGAGCCAAAAGTATTTGTCCGATTGTCTCCAGAGATCCGCTGTAAGCACGAGCACGAGTGTACCTACAAGCTGGTGTTTTTATTTTTCTGCTGGAGTGAACATTGTGGAAATGGTAGCGAGTTGAAGACGAGATTTTCTGAATATCGGGCAGCTCCTTTCCACTCTGTCAGTTGGCCCCTGCACTGTGGCTGTCAACATTCCACCCCATACACACCAATGCAAAAATCTCAAGGTGGCTGAAAAGTTTCCAATGTTTGAAGTGCGACTGTGCAAAAAGTATGAATGCTGTGAAAAAGCTGAATTCAGGGAAGAAAGTCCTAATCTTTGTGAACGTCTCACAGTTTGAATGGAGTTTTAATGTGGACGTATGAATTATTAGATTAGCTTTGAAAATGCATGAAAAAGTGTGAAAATCGAAGATTTTTGAAGATTCCGTCATCTGCTTGAATGGGAAAAAAAGGCAGAAAAATGTCTAATATTTCTGAAATTATGAATGATATCAATTAGAAAAATAGACGCAATTGATTCCCAATTGAGATGAATGTTCTGTGTTTAAATGGACTGAATCCGTTGAAAAATGTGGAAGGAGTTAAGATTGGAAATTTCTGACCCGGAAGATATAATAATAACTAGAAAAGGCAAGTTCTGAAGAACTTGCGGTTGTGAATGCTCCTCGTGACCAGCTGAAGCCAAATGCGGACTGCTGGCTGTGAAAACTTTGAATAATGTCCACAATATCTAAAAAACTGTGAAATAATGTAGAATTTGTTCAAAAACTAAAGCCAAACTGAATTGGTAGCTTTAATTCATCTGAAGCCTCGTCTGAAGAGAATGAAGCTTTGTTATAGTTGGGTGAGAATGAAGCATTAAAATATATAGAGTTTGAAGAGATGTTACAGTGAGAATGAGTCAAAGACTCTGAATCAGACTGAGAAATTCAATAAATGTCGATGTGTCGATGATTGGAAATATTTAAATAAATTTAAACAGAGTTCCTGGGTTGAAAATAATGTAGAATTGGTTGAAAAACTGAGGCCAAACTGAATTGGTTGCTTTAATTTATTTGAATTCTCATCTGAAGAGAATAAAGCTTCCTAATAGTTTGGTGAGAATGAAGCATTAAAAAATGGAATATAAGGTTTGAGCCAAACTGCAATGCTAGCTTAAATTTGTGTTGAAAAGCAGCTGATGGAGTAAGAAGAGATGTTACAGTGAGAATGAATCAAATACTCTGAATCTGACTGAGAAATTCAATAAATCTCAACATATCGATGATTAAAACATTTAATTATTTGAATGGAGTTCCTGACTTGAATGACAGAAAAAAGATAATCATTAAATATAGTTTCAATGTTAAGAAATATACTGTGTGTGTGTGTGCGTGCGTGTGTGTGCGCGCATGTGAGTGTGTGCTTAAGCATGGCTTTGTGTGTGTGTGCGTGTGTGTGTGTGTGTTTATGTGCATGTGAGTGTGTGCTTAAGCATTGCTTTATGTGTGTGTGCGTGTGCGTTTTTGTGCATATGAGTGTGTGCTTAAGCGTGGCTTTATATGTGTGTGCGCATTTGTGTGTATGTGAGTGTGTGCGTGTGTGTGTGTATGTGTGTGTGTGTGTCTGTACATGTGTGGTTATGTATGCATGCTCACACATGCATATCTGAGTATGCATGTGTGTGTGTCAAACTGACTCATTGATAAATCTGTCTCTCTGTGTTGGCTCAGTTGATCTCGGTTGCCACGGTGATGGTAACTACGCTGGTCGTGGTAACCAACAGTGAGAGCTGTTGGGAGAGCTGTTTTAACAGTGTTTTCAGCTGAGGCTCACCTCACATTATCATACTTCTCTTTGCAAAACAGTAACTGCTATCACTAAAATAATGGTATGGTCAAAACTATGAGAGTCTTTTGAGCATCCTGTGAAGTTTTTGTGTGTCTGTGGTCAGAAATGTGTCTTGTTGAGCAGTTTAGAAAAGTGAATGTTTTTTTTCTGCCTCTAGATATTTTTCCTCTCATTTTAATGGGACTCTATGCGTCAGTTGGTGGGTGTTCCTGTCAGTAAAATGCCCACCGAGCCAAACGTTTTTGTCCGATTGCCTCCAGAGATCCGCTGTAAGCACGAGCATGAGTGTACCTACAAGCTGGTGTTTTTATTTTTCTGCTGGAGTGAACATTGTGGAAATGGCGGCGAGTTGAAGACGAGATTTCCTGAATATCGGGCAGCTCCTTTCCACTCTGTCAGTTGGCCTCTGCACTCTGGCTGTCAACATTCCACCCCATACACACCAATGCAAAAATCTCAAAGTGGCTGAAAAGTTTCCAAAGTTTGAAGTGCGACTGTGCAAAAAGTATGAATGCTGTGAAAAAGCTGAATTCAGGGAAGAAAGTCCTAATCTTTGTGAACGTCTCACAGTTTGAATGGAGTTTTAATGTGGATGTATGAATTATTAGATTAGCTTTGAAAATGCATGAAAAAGTGTGAAAATCGAAGATTTTTGAAGATTCCGTCATCTGTTTGAATGGGAAAAAAAGGCCGAAAAATGTCTAATATTTCTGAAATTATGAATGATATCAATTAGAAAAATAGACGCAATTGATTCCCAATTGAGATGAATGTTCTGTGTTTAAATGGAGTGAATCCGTTGAAAAATGTGGAAGGAGTTAAGATTTGAAATTTCTGACCCGGAAGATATAATAATAACTAGAAAAGGCAAGTTCTGAAGAACTTGCGGTTGTGAATGCTCCTCGTGATCAGCTGAAGCCAAATGCGGACTGCTGGCTGTGAAAACTTTGAATAATGTCCACAATATCTAAAAAACTGTGAAATAATGTAGAATTTGTTCAAAAACTGAAGCCAAACTGAATGGGTAGCTTTAAGTCATCTGAAGTCTCGTCTGAAGAGAATGAAGCTTTGTAATAGTTGGGTGAGAATGAAGCATTAAAATACGTAGAGCTTAAAGAGATGTTACAGTGAGAATGAGTCAAAGACTCTGAATCAGACTGAGAAATTCAATAAATCTCAATGTGTCGATGACTGGAAATATTTAAATAAATTTAAACAGAGTTCCTGGGTTGAAAATAATGTAGAATTGGTTGAAAAACTAAGGCCAAACTGAATTGGTTGCTTTAATTTATTTGAATTCTCATCTGAAGAGAATGAAGCTTCCTAATAGTTTGGTGAGAATGAAGCATTAAAAATGGAATATAAGGTTTGAGCCAAACTGCAATGCTAGCTTAAATTTGTGTTGAAAAGCAGCTGATGGAGTAAGAAGAGATGTTACAGTGAGAATGAATCAAATACTCTGAATCTGACTGAGAAATTCAATAAATCTCAACATATCGATGATTAAAACATTTAATCATTTGAATGGAGTTCCCGGCTTGAATGACAGAAAAAAGAAAATCATTAAATATAGTTTCAATGTTGGGAAATATACTGTGTGTGTGTGTGTGTGTCAAACTGACTCATGGATAAATCTGTCTCTCTGTGTTGGCTCAGTTGATCTCGGTTGCCACGGTGATGGTAACTATGCTGGTCCTGGTAACCAACAGTGAGAGCTGTTGGGAGAGCTGTTTTAACAGAGTTTTCAGCTGAGGCTCACCTCACATTATCATACTTCTCTTTGCAAAACAGTAACTGCTATCACTAAAATAATGGTATGGTCAAAACTATGAGAGTCTTTTGAGCATCCTGTGAAGTTTTTGTGTGTCTGTGGTCAGAAATGTGTCTTGTTGAGCAGTTTAGAAAAGTGAATTTTTTTTTTCTGCCTCTAGATATTTTTCCTCTCATTTTAATGGGACTCTATGCGTCAGTTGGTCGGTGTTCCTGTCAGTAAAATGCCCACCGAGCCAAAAGTTTTTGTCCGATTGCCTCCAGAGATCCGCTGTAAGCACGAGCACGAGTGTACCTACAAGCTGGTGTTTTTATTTTTCTGCTGGAGTGAACATTGTGGAAATGGTGGCGAGTTGAAGACGAGATTTTCTGAATATGGGGCAGCTCCTTTCCACTCTGTCAGTTGGCCTCTGCACTCTGGCTGTCAACATTCCACCCCATACACACCAATGCAAAAATCTCAAAGTGGCTGAAAAGTGTCCAATGTTTGAAGTGCGACCGTGCAAAAAGTATGAATGCTGTGAAAAAGCTGAATTCAGGGAAGAAAGTCCTAATCTTTTTGAACGTCTCACAGTTTGAATGGAGTTTTAATGTGGACGTATGAATTATTAGATTAGCTTTGAAAATGCATGAAAAAGTGTGAAAATCGAAGATTTTTGAAGATTCCGTCATCTGCTTGAATGGGAAAAAAAGGCCGAAAAATGTCTAATATTTCTGAAATTATGAATGATATCAATTAGAAAAATAGACACAATTGATTCCCAATTGAGATGAATGTTCTGTGTTTGAATGGAGGGAATCCGTTGAAAAATGTGGAAGGAGTTAAGATTTGAAATTTCTGACCCGGAAGATATAATAATAATAAGAAGAAGAAAATTAAAGAATTCCGTGAAAACGAAGAACATATGTTGTGAATGCCTTCTGCATTCACAACCAATAATAAGAAAATTAAAGAATTCCGTGAAAACAAAGAACATATGTTGTGAATGCCTTCTGCATTCACAACCAACTAGAAAAGGCAAGTTCTGAAGAACTTGCGGTTGTGAATGCTCCTCGTGACCAGCTGAAGCCAAATGCGGACTGCTGGCTGTGAAAACTTTGAATAATGTCCACAATATCTAAAAAAAACTGTGAAATAATGTAGAACTTGTTCAAAAACTAAAGCCAGACTGAATTGGTAGCTTTAAGTCATCTGAAGTCTCGTCTGAAGAGGATGAAGCTTTGTAATAGTTGGGTGAGAATGAAGCATTAAAATACATAGAGTTTGAAGAGATGTTAGAGTGAGAATGAGTCAAAGACTCTGAATCAGACTGAGAAATTCAATAAATCTCGATGTGTCGATGATTGGAAATATTTAAATAAATTTAAACAGAGTTCCTGGGTTGAAAATAATGTAGAATTGGTTGAAAAACTGAGGCCAAATTGAATTGGTTGCTTTAATTTATTTGAAGTCTCATCTGAAGAGAATAAAGCTTCCTAATAGTTTGGTGAGAATGAAGCATTAAAAATAGAATATAAGGTTTGAGCCAAACTGCAATGCTAGCTTAAATTTGTGTTGAAAAGCAGCTGATGGAGTAAGAAGAGATGTTACAGTGAGAATGAATCAAATACTCTGAATCTGACTGAGAAATTCAATAAATCTCAACATATCGATGATTAAAACATTTAATTATTTGAATGGAGTTCCCGACTTGAATGACAGAAAAAAGATAATCATTAAATATAGTTTCAATGTTAAGAAATATTCTGTGTGTGTGTGTGTGTGCGCGCACATGTGAGTGTGTGCTTAAGCATGGCTTTGTGTGTGTGTGTGCGCGTGTGTGTGTGTGTTTATGTGCATGTGAGTGTGTGCTTAAGCATTGCTTTATGTGTGTGCGCGTGTGCGTTTTTTTGCATGTGAGTGTGTGCTTAAGCATGGCTTTATATGTGTGTGTGCATTTGTGTGCATGTGAGTGTGTATGTGTGTGTGTGTGTGTGTGTGTGTGTCTGTACATGTGTGGTCATGTGTGCATGCTCACACATGCATATCTGAATGTGCGTGTGTGTGTGTCAAACTGACTCATTGATAAATCTGTCTCTCTGTGTTGGCTCAGTTGATCTCGGTTGCCACGGTGATGGTAACTACGCTGGTCCTGGTAACCAACAGGGAGAGCTGTTGGGAGAGCTGTTTTAACAGTGATTTCCGCTGAGGCTCACCTCACATTATCATACTTCTCTTTGCAAAACAGTAACTGCTATCACTAAAATAATGGTATGGTCAAAACTATGAGAGTCTTTTGAGCATCCTGTGAAGTTTTTGTGTGTCTGTGGTCAGAAATGTGTCTTGTTGAGCAGTTTAGAAAAGTGAATTTTTTTTTTCTGCCTCTAGATATTTTCCCTCTCATTTTAATGGGACTCTATGCGTCAGTTGGTCGGTGTTCCTGTCAGTAAAATGCCCACCGAGACAAAAAAAAAAATAAATAAAAAAATAAAGGGGCCGCTGTAGCTCAGTGGGTAGAGCTAGTGGACCAGTGATCAGAAGGTCACTGGTTCGAATCCCCAGCTCCCCCGGGCGGGACTGAGCTACATGCCGAAGTATCCTTGAGCAAGATACTGAACCCCAGAATCGCTCCTGATGTGCAGTTGGCACCCTGTGGGGCAGCCGCTGCCATCAGTAAGGGTCCTGCAATGAGCTGGCGACTCATTCAGGGTGAACCCTGGCCAGGCATGGACTGGCCATCTGGCGTACCGGGCAATGCCCGGTGGGCCGACGCACATTTTTGGGCCGGGCTGTCATAATTTAATCAAAAATGTATGTTATAAATCATTTTTATCGAACGCGACGGCCCATTGGTTGAATTTTCTTGAAGGACATTGAGCTATTTCAATGAAATCTCTCAGCTCTCCTCTTTTTTTTTTTTTTTTATTTAAATCTTTTCTAAGAGCACAATTTAGAGGGGACGGCCCATTGGTCCATCTTCAATATAGACAGTGGACTGAACCAATCAGGATATATCGTACGAAAGCGGCCCCACCCCTCCCTGGCTGTCAGCTGTAACTTCTGCTCGTTTCACTGTGTTGAGCGTGAGGAGTGGCAACGTGGAGCAACCATAGAGTTGCGTGCTAAGAGAGTGAAGAATCTCACTGTGCTGCAAAATGTGCTAAAATCCCAGACATGTGCGCTGGAGGGGCTGCTGTAGCCTCCACGTCCTCTGTGACAGCAGTGCTCCAGCAAGGACAGGTGGAAGGTGAAGACAGCAGCAGCGGGCAGGGAGAGGAGCAGCCAGAGATGCAGGCTGACTGACAGGGACAGTGTAGTACAGCCGGTAAGCAGGTAGTAACGTTAGGATAATACAGGGACTGTGAGGTGATGGAGGTAACGTTAGCTCTATTACATGTAGGCTAGAGTTCTCAACGGGTCGGACCGGCCCGACAACCCGACCGGACCCGCGGGTTCAGGCCGGCTTCGCGTGTGGTGAAGAGACAATTGATGCTGGTATGTCGGGCTGCGTCGGGTTCGGGCTTAAAAACCCGCTGGCCGGGTCGGTTTGTAATTTTCAGGCCCCTTGAAAACTCTACTTACATGAGAATGATGAGCAATGACGATTGATTAGTATCAATATTAATTGGTATTGCATAGTTCACAAAATCTGGCAGCCACGACACCTTATTCTGATAAAATAGCAAACGGTCAAGGCTGAGAAGTGTTGGATGAGCAGCAAGTGTCCATTTTAGGCTCCATCATGGCATTTTAGATATTTAGGTTAAAGGTGTGTTGACAGGCTGCATAGTAGTTTGAATTTGTTGCAACCCTCTATGCTGTGGTTAAACATGTTTTAAAAAAACAGATTTTAAAACTGCTAAATGATAAATAAAAGCTTTGCAATTTAAGCATTACTAAAGTAAGTGTAAAAAAAAGTATAAAAGTATTATTAGCAAAAGGCATGCCCACATTGAATAAGAGTAACACAGTGTTAAATGCTTTTAAGACAAGTTGCTTTGCATGAGTTCATAAAACAGCCCTGTTTTTAGCCTGATAAAAATGCATGTAATATCTTTTTAAAGGAAGGGGCACCTTTTAACCTGGAGAATTAGAATTGAGCTGCTATATCAGGGAAATTCAGAAAATACTTATTCGAGATGATTTCAATAAAAAGGATAAAATAATCAATTGAACTACACAGAGCAGACAAAAGTGGTGGAGTTAACAATAGACGCTAAACGTCTGAGATTTAGGATGCTGATGATACATAATGCTTGAAGTAGAATATACCTAAGGAGGTAGAACTATGTGTTGAGTAAATGTACTTATTTGCTTTCCACAATGGTTCTTTGACAGACTTCTAAAGACCTAGTTATAGGATTGAAAGGGTTTGTGAGCGTTTTTCCAGTCAAGTCAGTAAACATATGCACACCTCACAATAATTAAAGTTGGGTTTGGGATAATAGTAAAATACATTCCTTCGGGGAACACATACATAAATAACAAGTCGGATGTGCTCCGCTAATTATGAGGGGCCGGTCTGAGCCAAAAATGCCAGGGCCGATTTTTTGTCCCAGTCCAGCCCTGACCCTGGCCTACGCCCATGAGTAGAACTGGATTTGGCCCCAGTAAGCCCCGCAACCCCTCAGGGGGATAAAAAGCGGCAACATCCCGCAACCCTCACGGAAAAAGCGGAAAAGAAAACGAACGAACGAACGAATAAGAAAATTAAAGAATTCCGTGAAAACGAAGAACATATGTTGTGAATGCCTTCTGCATTCACAACCAATTAAAGAATTCCGTGAAAACGAAGAACATATGTTGTGAATGCCTTCTGCATTCACAACCAATAATAATAAGAAAATTAAAGAATTCCGTGAAAACGAAGAACATATGTTGTGAATGCCTTCTGCATTCACAACCAATAAGAAAATTAAAGAATTCCGTGAAAACGAAGAACATATGTTGTGAATGCCTTCTGCATTCACACAAATGCCTTCTGCATTCATAACCAACTAGAAAAGGCAAGTTCTGAAGAACTTGCGGTTGTGAATGCTCTTTGTGAGCAGTTGAAGCCAAATGCGGACTGCTGGCTGCGAAAACTTTGAATAATGTCCACAATATCTAAAAAACTGTGAAATAATGTAGAACTTGTTCAAAAACTAAAGCCAGACTGAATTGGTGAATGAAGAATGAAGAATTAAAAATAGAATATAAGGTTTGAGCCAAACTGCAATGCTAGATTAAATTTGTGTTGAAAAGCAGATGATGGAGTATGAAGAGATGTTACAGTGAGAATGAATCAAATACTCTGAATCTGACTGAGAAATTCAATAAATCTCAACATATCGATGATTAAAACATTTAATTATTTGAATGGAGTTCCTGACTTGAATGACAGAAAAAAGATATACTGTGTGTGTGTGTGCGCGTGTGTGTGTGTGCGCGCATGTGAGTGTGTGCTTAAGCATGGCTTTGTGTGTGTGTGCGCGTGTGTGTGTTTATATGCATGTGAGTGTGTGCTTAAGCATTGCTTTATGTGTGTGTGCGTGTGCGTTTTTGTGTATGTGAGTGTGTGCCTAAGCATGGCTTTATATGTGTGTGCGTATTTGTGTGCATGTGAGTGTGCTTAAAGGTCCCATATTATGAAAAACTGACTTTTTCTGGGATTTGGGGTGTTATTGTGGGTCTATGGTGCTGCCACACGCCGAGAAACTTTGAAAAAAGTCTATCCATGCTTTTTTGAGTGAGATACAGGTTTCTAAAGGGGTCTTGCCTGCAGTTTCCAGATACACGAGTCAAATTTGCTGCGGCTGTCGACGTCGACGGCCGCACATTTGCATATGGCTACCCCACTGCCCCTCCCTTCACCGCACGGTGTCTCCACCCACCAGGTACAGCTCCGGTCTCGGAGATCCGCCATTATTCAACTGAAATCACCATGGCCAAACTCAAGGAAAAGTGCTCTGTTGTTGGCTGCAAGGACCAGCACAACACACTCCATCGTCTCACACTGTGAGACTCACAGCTGCAGAGGACAAGAGAGCGGCATGGATTGAATTTATTTTTATGATTTATTTTTGAAGTTGGCAAAAAACTGTTGGTGTGTGCGAACCACTTTGACACTGACTGTTTCACCAACTTGGGCCAGTACAAGGCATGAGTGGTCGGCAGACTTTTACTCAAAGGAATACATGTAGACCAAGGACATGTAAGTACACAAATAATGTGCTGTGTGTTTCTGTAGATTAGGCTGAACTCATGCCTGATGTACTGTGTGTTTTGCCATTGAGAACAAGCTAAGGTTAGCGGCTAACCGCTAACGTTAGCTTCCCTGACCACACAAGTTAACGTTAGTGCTAAAGCAGAATCATTGTGTGTAGTACGTTTCTGATCCTGCACACTATGTAATGCGTGTCCCAGGGAAATGTCTGCATGTACAAGTATTTAGCTGTGTTTATTTAGCAATTTTACACGAACTAACCAAGCAGTGTCACATAGTACCAGCTAACGCTAACCGTGAGCTTTCAAGCTAATGCTAACCGCGAGCCCCTAGTTCGCATCAACACGGTCTCCACATGCAAACCCAGAGGCGCGGTCAGTCAAGCAGTACACACACACACCCTCCACCGGGTCTAAGCTTTCAGGATTTTGTGAAATAATGCATTTGAAAATGTTTTCTAAGCTGGAATATGTTGGCATAGGCCGGGGCAATACGAGGGTACTGTTGACTGCTACATAGAGTTTAGATTCTCTGCCCGGGCCGGGTCGGGCTGGGCCCTTGACCAAGCATTTGTGCTTTTTTGTTTTAAATAACTCAGCATAATGAGTATATTTCCAGGAAACACGCATCTCTCTCCTCCCTCCATTTTTGTGTTGCTGCGTGGTGTACACGTGAGTTATCCTCATGGCTAAAACGTGACTTGAGACGTACGTGACAAGAAGAAAGCAAAAATATATATTTTTACGAATGAAAATGACAATAATTGTAACGCACAGTGACTTGAATAAATAACTTTAATGTGATTACTGGTTTGGAAATATTAACGCTAGATTACTCGTTACTGAAATAAAATGGTCGGATTAGAGTAATGTAAGGCGTTGCAGCCTTTAGTGCACGAGTGAATTATACTGTAACAGTGCTGTCATGTGTTATCCTATCCATATCTGGGAATGCTGTGCAGGTAAATTAAACTGTGATTACTTGTTGAGAACATTTGCCCATTTCTTGCAATTGTTTTCATGTTTGTCTTTTTACTATTCAAGACTCTGACTGGCTGCACTGCATCACAATAAGAATGCTGATAGAGGGCAAGCCACCACATCATCAGGAGATCCTCTTTTCAAACTGAGCTTTCCAAAGTCCTGGAAGGGAGAGTGCAGAGCCAAACCAGTGAAGACAGACACGACATTCTGTAAGTTTTACAATCTTTTATTTGAACCTCTCAAATTAAAATAAACATGGACACACAGACATCACACAAAAGGTTGAACACAAACACTTAAAATCTGAATTCTTTTAAGATGGTTTTCAAAATAAATGATGAGAATGTATAAATGAGAAGTAATTAGGAGAAATAAGACACACTTTACAACACTGCAGCACAAGGTGTTTTGGTTCTACTGCAGTTTTCCTGTAAACATGCATTTGTTTATTGCACTGCAGACTGCGGTGATGCACTGTTGGACCTGATCTTCCAGAAGGTTTTCCAGGACCCTGCCCCATATGTGAACGAGGTGCTGAAACTCATAATCCCTGAAGACCTGTCGGACCACACAGATGGGCAGCACAACTCTCACTCTCCTCCCCAGAGAGCACCAGCACCACCTTACAAAGCTTATGTAGGCTATATTGGCTGAACACAATTCAATATAAAGTCAGCACTGAATGTTTACACCCATGGCAACGAGATACTTTCTTTGTTATCATTTTCATATTGATATTGAAGTTAATATATAAAGTCAAACTGTTTCACTTCAGATATGTATTTTCTTCTTATTTCATTCATGTCAACACATGTTTACAAATGTTTCTTACAATTAAAACATCTTTCCTAACTGTTCTGTGTTTTCATTGTTTGATATGTAATTTTCATGGTAATAAGTAAAAGATAATAAACTATAAACAATGTAAGATAGAAGAAGCAGTTATGTACTTTTAATCATAACACTTTTACGATAAATGAATAGTATTTATGTGACTAAAAGCTTACTGCACTATTCCCCTCAGACGTAAAGATTCATAGTCTGCCCGATAAATGTTCAGTGCATTCTGCAGTGCAGATACATTCAGGCAGACAGGTTACAGGCCAGGGTGGTCCACCATGCATGATGGTGGCTCAGGAAACTGCTGTAGTCTTCGTATAACCTAGAAATAATGAAAGGTAAGTGAGTGACAATAGATTAGAGAAAAGAGAGAGAGCAGAATGACAACCTTGTTTGCCCAGTGTTCACACTTCATTGTGGTATTTCCATACAGCAGATATTCTCAGGTTCTGTAGGCATTTGTTTACAATAGCCACAGGAACACCTGTTTTTATGCCTTTTTTTATTATTCATGGGAAACTATGATCACTAATCATGTCACATTGTTTCTTTGATAATATATATAAAGTTTAGAAACCGTTTTAAATGGTTAAAAAACAATTCTGCTGGTAGAAAGGTGATTGGAAGCAACTGTGGCTTACTGAAATCTACAGTTGAAAATTGCTGGCACTAGCTAATTACAGGTCGTCACTGCAAATAAGAGCAGGTTCTCAATCAACTTACCTGGCTACATAAAGGTAAATAATAATATGATAACATAATAACATAAAAGTAATGTCGAGGTAACAAACTTAACTACTGACCACTGAGAAACACCAATGTTCATTCTTGGCTGCTTACTTTCTTTTGGAGCCTCTTGTTCTGGGTCGGACCGCAGTCTGTTGTCCGGCAGCCATTATTCCCAGAAACTCCGCCGTTGCCATGGTCACATGATGCCATCCTCACGTCTTCCGCAGGCAGGAGGAGGTGGGCGGTACCGTGGGCGGCGCGCAGTAGCTCATTAGCATTTAAAGGGAAAGGCACTGAAACAGGCCACCTGGAGCAGGGCTGTGAAACTGGTGTTTCAAGAACCCTGCTGTGCTCAATCCTTCAGCTTTTTTCGACCAAAGCATGTTACTAACATTCCATTTAGACATCAGGGAACCATGTCAAGAAGCAGAAATGACCATAATATGGGACCTTTAAGCATGGCTTTATATGTGTGTGTGTGTGTGTGTGTGTGTGTCTGTACATGTGTGGTCATGTGTGCATGCTCACACATGCATATCTGAGTGTGTGTGTGAAGATATAATAATAATAAGAAAATTAAAGAATTCCATGAAAACGAAGAACATATGTTGTGAATTATGGGAGGCCGTTTAGGGTGAAAACATTGAAATATATGGGAGGCCGTTTAGGGCGAAAACATTGAAATATGTGCACATACACACTGAAATACATGCACATACACACTGAAATACATGTACGTACCCATTGAAAACGTGCACACACGCATTGACAATGTGCACATACCCATTGAAAACGTGCACACACACACATTGACAATGTGCACACATTGAAATACTTGCACATACATTGACATGATGTGCACACACGCACTGAAATTTCCACACCCTACCACCTTCTCACACAGCGGGATATAGTCTACTTGTGTGTGTGTGTGTGTGTGTGTGTGGGGTGGGGGTGGGTGGGTATCTGAGTGTGCGTGTAAAATGTCAGTGCGCCCGGAAGTTGTCTCAATGTAACCGGAAGGCACCGCCATCTTGGACAGAATTGGGGTCGCGAGATGATTTCTGGGGGTCGCCAAATCATTTTGATCAAATATACATTTATTTATTTGTCATTTATTTGTTTAATTTTTATCAAAATTAGTGTAACGTCCTACCGGACGTTATAAGGACGACGAGCGGTTGGGCTCAAACAGGCATTTTATTACTCAAAACCAGTTACTGTCGCTGTCGGCCGCAGTGACGTGCGGTGAGGTTCATGGCTGGTGAGGCACTGACTCCATCAGAATCAGATTAACAAATATATAAACCCAGAAGAGTAGATTATTCACCATTTGACAGCAAGGGCTGGCTCAATTCGTGGCTAAATGTGTATATTAGGAATCGAGGAAAATATCAAGAGAAAATATAACACTAACGAAAAGCGAAGAGATCAAATAGCCAACATTTGGCGGAAAGTAGGTCAATTGGGCCAAAAATTATTAATTTATTAAATTAATTATTATTAGTGGGGCGAAGGCAAAACCAGAGTATGTAATGTACTACAACAACACCAAGTACGGCGAGGACGTCCCGGTCCAGATGCCGAGGGTGTACTCCGTCACAGGCGGTACGGAAGACGGCCAGTGTCTGCTATAACATCCTGGACCTGGGAGGGATCAATGACCGAATCTTAATGAAGGAGCACCAGCAGCAGAATAGCCCGGAGGAAAGTCCTGCAGCAGCTGCAGAGGAGCTGAGGGCAGAATACATGGAGGGGAAAGCGGCCGCGACAGTCGGCACAAGGTGGGCAGCAGCGGAAGCAACCACCGCAGCAGCAGCAGACACGGAGGCAGTGCCGGTCCAAAGAGCTGCAAACAGAACCAAACGTCGGACACTTGAAATGCCACAAGCCCGTGTGTAACTGTGCGGAGAGCGGAGGAAATCCTGGGAGACTGTGGCCAGTGATCACAACGGCTCTTTTTTTGTTAGATCAGCTCATTTCCAGATTTTTCGATTAATATTATTGTTTTATTATATAAATTATATTTATTATATACTTTTATTATATATTATTTAGTGTTAAAATAAAATGTTTCATAAACAAGTTACTTTTAATTGTTAATTTTATTATTCTGTGTTTTCTCTATTAAAATGTGCAATGATATGAATTTTGATAAACGTCTAATTAAACTCGTTAAAATGTACATTTTGGTGTTAGTTCGTTTTTTTTTTTTTAAATATCATGACACAATGAATGCATTCATCACTCAATCGGGTATTTACATGACAGATTATAGAGTTTAAAATCTAGCAGTCAAATTGACCGCTTACGGCCGTTCTAGTAGTGTTGGAATTCTGGGCTGTGCGAGTGAAAGGGGGAAGTGTTGAAATGTTCCCTGAGCTTGATGACTTTATGGAGAGTTACGACATAACCATTCAAACTATGAAGGGATTTATTGCCTCTCACCTCAGGAGCCTACTTGAAAAAAAAAAGAAGAAGACGTTTATAGAGTTAGGAATTTTTGTTTACAAAATATCTCTGTTTTGACAAGGAAAGGGGCCGAATGAGCAGTTTGACAGTCATAAGTTGTTGTTATGACAAAATGTTATGACGTTCTTTTTCATGTTTAAGCTCTCAGCAACATAGATGTTTAAAATGAAACATGGGCTATTTTTCTCCCCAGTGTGTTTTGTTAAGGCTTCCTAATTAGCACGTGCTGGTTATCGTTTTATTTCATTAAACAGAAAAACAAAGTTTGGGTTATTTGTTTGCATTGTAACCGGCTCAACGACCAGCAGTATGATGGGATGTAACATGTTACTCATGTGAAAAGTTAGCCTCTTGATACTGCTTTATGTTTTTCAAAATAAGATGATAAAGATAAAGAAACTAATAGCTGAAGTGTTTCTTTAAGTGCTTGTCTGATTTGTAAATGCGACGTAACCTACGGTGTATTGATCGGGCGTTGTTTCAGCACCGCGGACAGCACTTTGTCCATCATGCGTTCACACCAGTGTGTGTGTGTGTGTGTGTGTGTGTATCGTTATTATTATTATTATTATTGTTGTTATTATTATTATTCCTAAATCCGTGAGCACGTGATTAATTGTGCATATGGTTGCCTAGATCCACAATCTGTCACTACAAGGCACATCACCTGCTCATAGAGCTTATTAATCATTCGCCCTGGTTTTATTTTGAAAATTGGGACAGGAAGTAGTGGCTTTTGACCGCGGACGACCCGGAACCATCAAGTTCGTTGGAGAAAAAAAATACTGTATGGACAGTAGCGATGGCGGCAGCCAGTCGGAGGAGGCTACCGGTATTTTGAGGAGGCTTCTTGGTTCACCAAAACTCATTAACTGTCTTGTGAACCAAGAAGCCTCTGGAAATACGAGAAATCCCGCCAACAATGAGAATAATGAGATAAGCTTATTGTTTAGGCCAAACCAATGCCTAAATGTTAATATGAGGAGCGACACCCCCCCTCCCCCCGTGGCTCAACAGGCGCAGACACCTCGTTTCCAAGCCAGGCGATTCAGCAACTGGGGCGGGCCGAAAGCAAAGAGAAGGTGGGTGACATGCGAATAATTTTTCTTTATTATTTTCTGGGCTTCAATTCAACGTAAATAAATGACGCGCGTTCATTTTCTCCACTTTCCAGAGCAAAACCATCGTCCCACCGTGAAATTACATTTTTTAAGGACGTAATATTGCTCTGCAGCCCCGGGGACAAAACAGTCCCAAAGTAACAAATGAAGGCCATGTTATATGAAAAGGGCCACATCGTGAGTGCACTGGAAGTGGATAAAACATGGGACCACACGACCCTGCTACTCAAACTGCGTCAGGCGTTTGATGGGAAGATTCCTACAGGAGCAAGGTATGTCATGTCGGCATGCTAGCATAGCTGGCTCGATAAAGCTAACGTTACCTAGTTATCTCGTGAGCTGAAATTAGACAGCTAGTCAGCTAAATTAGCCAAACCTTACGTTAATTAGCTAACGTTGATACTGGCAGCTAAAGAGTAAGCGGTACCTGTTAGCCACGAACAGGTAACGTTAGTTTTCCCTGTGTTTTAAGTATTGTGAAGGAACGGTAATTATTGTGTTAAAGTTGTTTAGTAGGGTGTGGTTGATCTAAGTATTTGGATGTTTGTGTGTGCATGAATTCTTATTTTTTCCAGTCTGGAGATGCTTCTGCAGTGTGGGAACAAACTGGTTACACCCACGCTTAGCAGTGGTCAGAAGTTAGACGCTTCTATGGTGCACAAGATCTTCAAAAGAGCTCCGCTGTATATTAGGCCGTCAGTAGCCCTGGAGGTAAGCAGCAGAGAACAGATCAGTGAGAACCTGACCTTCCCCTGTCACATTTATAATGTGGCATTAGACTAAATATAATAGAGCTTCAAAATCAATATTCATGTCAAACATCAACACACCCCAGTCAGACTATCAATTTGACCTTTGTTAAATTATTCAAAAATATATATATTTTTCCTTTTAAAAATCTTTTTGTTTTGTTTTTAAAGGCCAATTCTTATCTTATGAAGAAAATGAATATCTCGTGGATTAGAATTCAAGTTGGTTTAAATGTAGTCCTTGCTTGTTCTGCTTGGCTTAATTTGTATATGTGTGAGTAAGTGCAGCAGACTGTTGGAGTCAAAGGCATGTCACATTTATTTATTGAGCCCTTATTCACACTTAGTTCCCTGAATGCGAAATTCTCAGTTAATGGCAATTTTGAGAATTATGGCTACATGCTGTACAGCAAGCCAGATGGACAACATCACTGCCTGTATGTGTAAGCTGAGACTCAGTGCCTGTAGCCCCACCAAAGCAAATGCTAACCAGTCGCCACTGTTCAATATGTCAACTCATGCTTTGTGAGATAGGTCTTTAGTGTTGCCTTTCAACAAAGTTTTTTTTCTGACAACTGAACATTTGATCACTTGAGGGTTGCAACTGCAATATCTCACTGCAAAATCTAAGTTTTTGAGATTAAGGTTATCAGCAAGGTGCATGATGACCACTGATTACAAGTTAAGCTAACAATTACTTTGTTTGTTATTTCAGCCTGCGATGAGGGAAGGCAGTGATTCAAGTACAGAGGAAGATGACTGGGTGGAAGAGGAGGATACGTTTGTCCCAGCCACTGCAGTTGCCCAGGCTTCATGCAGCACTGAACAGAATGCCCAAGCTTCTTCATCACAGCCCTCCACAAGTGACCAGACCCCCAATCGTTTGCCGGACCCCAGACCTCAAGTCTATGCCCCAGCCACTGCAGTTGCCCAGGCTTCATGCAGCACTGAACAGAAAGCCCAAGCTTCTTCATCACAGCCCTCCACAAGTGACCAGACCCCAAGTCAATGGCAAAACGATTATGGAACGTACATCGACCTCATACATGAGACATCAGATGAAGATAATGATGATGACCTGTACAGTGGTGCTATCATTGCCAGTATTGAGGATCAGACGTAAGTGTTTTTTGTGTTACTACAGTAAAGATTTGACTTCAAGTGTAGAACTGTAGGCTTTGGCAGAGTGGAAGTTTGACAATAAGTAGAAAATACAGTGCAAACTATAAGCATTCAGATTGACACTTTTTACAGTCCTCGAACCGGCACCTTATCGTGGTGGAGGGGTTTGAGTACCCGAATGATCCTAGGAGCTATGTTGTCCGGGGCTTAATGCCCCTGGTAGGGTCTCCCAAGGCAAACAGGTTCTAGGTGACGGGTCAGACTAAGATCGGTTCAAAAGCCCTAATGAAAGACATAAAATCAAGGCAGTTTACGTCGCCCGGATTGGCGTTACCGGGGCCCCACCCTGGAGCCAGGCCTGGGGTTGGGGCTCGCAGGCGAGCGCCTGGTGGCCGGGTCTTTGCCCACGGGACCCGGCCGGGCCCAGCCCGAAGGAGCGACGTGGGCCCGCCCTCTGGTGAGCTCACCACTCGCTGGAGGGTTCAAAAGGGGCCGGTGCAGAGGGATTTGGGTGGCAGTCGTGGGCGGGGGCCCCGGCGACCCAATCCCCGGATGGTGACTCTAGCCATGGGGACATGGAATGTCACCTCGCTGGGGGGGAAAGAGCCTGAGCTGGTGCGGGAGGTCGAGCGGTACCAGCTAGAAATAGTCGGGCTCACCTCCACGCACAGTCTGGGCTCTGGAACCCAACTCCTTGAGAGAGGCTGGACTCTCTTCTACTCTGGAGTTGCCCGCGGTGAGAGGCGACGAGCTGGTGTGGGCTTGCTTATAGCTCCCCAGCTCAGCCGCCATGTGTTGGAGTTTACCCCAGTGAACGAGAGGGTCGCTTCCCTGCGCCTTCGGGTCGGGGATAGGTCTCTCACTGTTGTCTCGGCTTATGGGCCGAACAGCAGTGCAGAGTACCCGGCCTTCTTGGAGTCCCTGGGAGGGGTACTGGAGAGTGCTCCAACCGGGGACTCCGTTGTTTTACTGGGGGACTTCAACGCTCACGTGGGCAGCGACAGTGTTACCTGGAGGGGTGTGATTGGGAGGAACGGCCTCCCTGATCTGAACACGAGTGGTGTTTTGTTACTGGACTTCTGTGCTAGTCACAGTTTGTCCATAACAAACACCTTGTTCAAGCATAAGGGTGTCCATATGTGCACGTGGCACCAGGACACCCTAGGCCGGAGGTCAATGATCGACTTTGTGGTCGTGTCATCTGACCTCCGGCCGTATGTCTTGGACACTCGGGTGAAGAGAGGGGCTGAGCTGTCAACTGATCACCACCTGGTGGTGAGTTGGATCCGCTGGCAGGGGAAGAAGCTGGACAGACCTGGCAGACCCAAACGTATTGTGAGGGTCTGCTGGGAAAGTCTGGCGGAACCCTCTGTCAGGGAGGTCTTCAACTCCCACCTCCGGGAGAGCTTTAACCAGATCCCGAGGGAGGCTGGGGACATTGAGTCCGAATGGACCATGTTCTCCACTTCCATTGTTGACGCGGCTGTCCGGAGCTGTGGCCGTAAGGTCTCCGGTGCCTGTCGTGGCGGCAATCCCCGAACCCGGTGGTGGACTCCGGAAGTAAGGGATGCTGTCAAGCTGAAGAAGGAGTCCTACCGGGCCTGGTTGGCCCGGGGGTCTCCTGAGGCAGCTGACGGGTACCGGCAGGCCAAGCGAGCTGCAGCACGGGCAGTCGCAGAAGCAAAAACTCGGGTCTGGGAAAAGTTCGGGGAGGCCATGGAGGAGGACTATCGGTCGGCCTCGAAGAAATTCTGGCAAACCATCCGGCGCCTCAGGAGGGGGAAGCAGTCCTCCACCAACACTGTTTACAGTGGAGGTGGGGAGCTGTTGACCTTGACTGGGGACATTGTCGGACGGTGGAAGGAATACTTCGAGGATCTCCTCAATCCCGCTGACACGCCTTCCATAGAGGAAGCAGAGACTGGGGTCTCAGAGGTGGATTCATTCATCACCCAAGCCGAAGTCACTGAGGTAGTTGGGAAGCTCCTCAGTGGCAAAGCACCGGGGGTGGATGAGATTCGCCCTGAGTATCTCAAGTCTCTGGATGTTGTGGGGCTGTCTTGGTTGACACGTCTCTGCAGCATCGCGTGGCAGTCGGGGACAGTGCCTCTGGACTGGCAGACCGGGGTGGTGGTCCCCCTATTCAAAAAGGGGGACCGGAGGGTGTGCTCCAACTATCGGGGGATCACACTCCTCAGCCTCCCTGGGAAAGTCTATTCCAGGGTACTGGAGAGGAGAATTCGGCCGATAGTCGAACCTCGGATTCAGGAGGAACAATGCGGTTTTCGTCCTGGCCGTGGAACACTGGACCAGCTTTTCACCCTCCGCAGGGTGCTCGAGGGTTCATGGGAGTTTGCCCAACCAGTCCACATGTGTTTTGTGGACTTGGAGAAGGCATTCGACCGTGTCCCTCGTGGCATTCTGTGGGGGGTGCTCCGGGAGTACGGGGTCGGAGGCCCTCTGTTAAGGGCTGTACGGTCCCTGTACGACCGGAGCAGGAGCTTGGTTCGCATCGCCGGCAGTAAGTCAGACCTGTTCCCAGTGCATGTTGGACTCCGGCAGGGCTGCCCTTTGTCACCGGTTCTGTTCATTATTTTTATGGACAGAATTTCTAGGCGCAGCCTCGGGCCGGAGGGGATCTGGTTCGGGAGCCACTGGATCTCATCTCTGCTTTTCGCGGATGATGTGGTCTTGTTGGCTCCTTCGAGCCAGGACCTCCAGCATGTCCTGGGGCGGTTTGCAGCCGAGTGTGAAGCGGCTGGGATGAGAATCAGCACCTCCAAATCCGAGGCCATGGTTCTCGACCGGAAAAAGGTGGCTTGCTCCCTCCAGGTGGGAGGAGAGTTCCTGCCTCAAGTGGAGGAGTTTAAGTATCTTGGGGTCTTATTCACGAGTGAGGGAAGGATGGAGCGTGAGATTGACAGGCGGATCGGTGCAGCGGCCGCAGTAATGCGGTCGTTGTATCGGTCTGTCGTGGTGAAGAGAGAGCTGAGCCGAAAGGCGAAGCTCTCGATTTACCAGTCAATCTACGTTCCGACCCTCACCTATGGCCATGAACTTTGGGTCATGACCGAAAGAATAAGATCCCGGATACAGGCGGCCGAAATGAGTTTCCTCCGCAGGGTGGCAGGGCGCTCCCTTAGAGATAGGGTGAAGAGCTCTGTCACCCGGGAGGAGCTCAGAGTAGAGCCGCTGCTCCTCCACATCGAGAGGAGCCAGCTGAGGTGGCTCGGGCATCTGTTTCGGATGCCCCCGGGACGCCTCCCTCGGGAGGTGTTCCTGGCATGTCCCGCCGGGAGGAGACCCCGAGGAAGACCCAGGACACGCTGGCGTGACTATGTCGCCCAGCTGGCCTGGGAACACCTTGAGATCCTCCCGGAAGAGCTGGAGGCAGTGTCCGGGGAGAGGGAACTCTGGGTGTCCCTGCTCAGGCAGCTACCCCCGCGACCCAGCCCCGGATAAGCGGACGAAAATGGATGGATGGATGGACTTTTTACAGTAGCTATGAGTTTTAAGTGCCAACTTTCTGCTTTAATTTGAATGTATTTACATTACTGTCAAATAAACAGTGTTGGAACCCTTTTTCTGAAAGTTGATCAGTGAACCCTTAAAGACAGAACCACTCTCACTCTTTGCTGATAAGATGAAAGACCCCCCTCATTGTTAATGTAAGCACAGTTACTGATTGATCTGTCATTTTTACTTTTAGGCAGCCAAAAGAACAAATCCCCATTAGTCAAATATTGAGGGAACTCAGTGACAAAATTGATAACCTGCAAGTGTGCAAGTTCAACATCAATCGTTCTGCAGTCCTCGATGGAGCAATAAGGGGGTTCAGACGGCTCTCCTATGACCCAAATAAGAAGATGTCCGTAAAGTTTTCCGATGACAGGGGAACCACGGAAGAGGCTGTGGACCTCGGTGGCCCTCGCTGAGAGTTTCCACGTCTGCTGATGGAAACACTGGCAGAGTCAGACATGTTTGAAGGACCAGAGGGACACCTCAACTTGGCTCTCAGTTCCTCTGGTGTGTATATCTGCATTTTCCATAATACATGTATTAAGGGTGTATTTATTTGTTTGTTCATTTGATTTCTTTTAACAGTGCTTTTGATACAGCAGCATGTGCAGGGGCCACTCATGGTTTTGAGTTTTGGCTAGTGTTTTCTGAGGTGTAGTTTTTCAGGTTAAAACACCATGTCAGGCAGCATCACATCCCATCATAATCAAAGTGATTCACTGATGTCATTATAATCTTTTAGATCACTGATGTAACCAGCCATGGTGCCAACCATGTATTCTTAATATGTAAAACTCTGCTGCTGTGCCTCCCCAGATATTTACCCACATGCTGCTACTGATTTGTTTTTATCTTGTATATTGTCAACCTTTTTTTTTAGCTGTGCGGGAGGACAGATATTTCATAGCTGGCAGAGCAATTGCTGTCAGCCTGGTGCATGGAGGCCCCCCACCATGTTTCCTCTCGAGAACACTGTTTGCCTGCATAGCAGAGGGACCTGATGCATGCAGGCCTGTACTGGAGGACATTACAGACATGGAACTCTATAGTAAACTAAAACAGGTTTGTAGAGAGTTTATTTTGTTGCTAATACCAGTAGTATTGTGCATGGTTCCTGGATTACAGGCATGTTACGTCTTTATTCAAACACCTCTCTCTCTCACTCTCTCACTCTCTCTCTCTCAGATTTCTGAAGCCAAAACACTGGAGGAGCTGCGACAGTTTACAGAGTCACTCACTGACTACCTAGCCACTGCTGGCTGCTTGAGACATCTTACAAGCCTGGCTGACAAGTACAAACTGTTGGAAGATGTCCTGATGTTTCAGGTGGTTCAGCGTGTCCGTGGTCCCTTGGAAAGGTATATTTTGTCACAGTGCAAATCTGTTTACCTTTCCTGTGATATGGTTTAGACACAATGTGAATATAGTATAAATAGAGCAGACTGTTATACACTACCATTAACAGTATACCCATCTTATTTTTGCAACACATACACTACGTTCATTGAATATTGGGCTGTATTTGTTCCTTACCTCGATATAACTCTGCTCATGACTGATGTCACCAGTATCCTAATATTCCACAAACATTTGTGGCACTTAAATTCATTCTGACTGCCTGTGTATGCCTTCTTGTGTATCTATGTTGTGTGTGTAGGTTCAGTGATGGATTGAGAACACTTGGAGTGCTCCAGAAAATAAAACATCATCCCGAAGCCTTTCGCCCTGTCCTGTGCTACAGCCCTGTGACCCTGACTGCTGAAATTATGGATGACCTGTTTGCCATAAGATGGTCCGAGATGGGAAGCAATAACAGGGCGGATGAGAACAGGGTGGTTGCCTACTGGAGGGATTATTTACAGGATGCTGAAGGTGGGTGATTTTATTAACTGTAATGGTATGGATTGTGGCCTTCACTTTGCAGTCAGTGTATGGATATGGAATAGTGTTTAAACTTGACTGGAACTATTGGTGTTGTATGCTTTTAATTCAGAACTGAGTGTTCCCTTTTGGAAATCATACTAAAGAGTAACTTTGCCATCTTGAAACCCAGACCCTATTACACTGGCAGTGAAAAAGAATTGCTTACATTACTAAAATAAACAAGGTGTCCAAGGTGAGCTATCAGTACAGTGTACATATTTTGTATGATTCTTGCCTTCAAATTACTAACATACCACACTGTGACATTAAGCAATTTTTAGTGAAAATACTTGGCTGCAGTCAGGAGTAACTGGAGCTTCTTTCCTACGAAATCTGTTAAATTCTTTTGCAGTCACCCTATTGCTAAGTGCACATATCAAAAATTTAATTGTCTTTTATTGCTTTGTTCATTGAAATCACAATAGTACAATAGTTTCCTTCTAACACATCAAAAACACCAGTTAATTATGTATATGCATGCGAGCAATTTGTTTTTGACAACCATTGCATAATATTGCTTCACATCTATGTAATGGTCATTATACTAAGAGGGGAAAATCTTATATTAGTAAAGACTTTACTTTTAGTTTTAATCAGAACCATTTATTGTTGTTTCAGCCATTAATGTTGTCATGGTATTTTTCAGAGGACGAAGGACCGGCAAAACTGGGAGACATTCTGTCATTTGCAACAGGCTGTGATGTGATGCCACCCATCGGGTTTTCTCCTAAACCCTCTCTGGAATTCCAAAGAGGGAGATACCCAATAGCAAACACATGTGTAAACTGTCTCAGAATACCTCTTCACCAGTCCTACGACCACTTCAAAAGTAACATGGACTTTGCAATCCGAAACACTCAGGGATTTGGAATGGAGTAAAAAAAAGTTCAGGTAGCCTAGTGCTCACAATTCTGACATCTGTTTTGCAAATGTTTGTATTTCTTATTTGTATTTGTAGTTTTTTACAAGCCCTTGAGTATCACAGACCTTACAGCACTTTTTTTGGTTACATTAAATTTGGTTTGGGTTTCAATTTGGTCTTTGTAGGTACAGTGTCAAGGAAGTGTTCATTGTTACTTGATATGTTACATCTTACTTTGTAGTGCACTCAGGTAAAAGATGAGCTGTAAAATGAAAGACTGAAAGCCATCAGTTCAGGTGTAGGATACTACTGTTGATTCAATGCTGCTGTGTTTTCAGATCAATGTGACAGAGGACTGTTACCATTCTTCACAGTGCTGTCTTTATTTCTGTGGCACTGCTAGTAAGAACAGTTTACTCAGACTGTTTTGTTTCAAGAAAATTTACAAGTGTCACAAATAAATTGATTCCATGGTTACCATCCTCAGTGAATGGATCGATAGCCTGGTTGATTTCCTCGATGGTGGTGTCATTTATATTAAAGTTGTTTTCAGGAACCTCAACATTGTTGTTGAGATGAAGCTCAGGCAAGGGTCCACTCTCATCAGTCACTGAAGGTTCATTAGCATCAAATACACTGCTCTTACACAGCACTTTGTCCATCATGCGTTCACACCAGTGTGTGTGTGTGTGTGTGTTTATCATTATTATTATTATTATTATTATTATTATTATTATTATTATTATTGTTATTGTTATTATTATTATTATTCCTAAATCCGTGAGCACGTGATTAATTGTGCATATGGTTGCCTAGATCCACAATCTGTCACTACAAGGCACATCACCTGCTCATAGATCTTATTAATCATTGGCCCTGATTTTATTTTGAAAATTGGGACAGGAAGTAGTAGATTTTGACCGCGGACGACCCGGAACCATCAAGTTCGCGACCTGGACCTAGGCTACGTAGCTGTGCAGTGTTGTCCTTTCAAAGAGAAGATGCGGTTATTACTATAAGACATGTGTTTCTGCAAATACTGACGAAATTTATGATTTTTTCGTCCGCGTCATGTACTGCATCCAATCTACACAAGATAACCCAGTAGCCAGACACTTCACTGAGCTGTGGCACCATACAAGGACTATTCATTCTATGATTTATGTGGTTCGTCGTGGTGAAAGCCCCGAGTCAAGAGACTGTACCACTCTTTTAGAGTCATTAGACGGGCAACTAATTCTTATTCTACAGCAACCTCAAAGTCAGACACAACAAGGAGGCGTTGTCATTCCGCCAACAACTGGAAGTGGCGCGCCTGGTCGTCCTAGGTATGACTTGACAGCGGATCAGATTAACCATTGTTTGGATTTAGGATTGAATTGGCAAGGAATCGCTTCACTGTTTGTAGGGTGACCATACGTCCTCTTTTACCCGGACATGTCCTCTTTTGGGGGGCTGTCCGGCCTGTCCGGGGGGAGTTTATAAAATCTTTCAAATGTCCGGGGTTTTGAGTTTGTGTAGCGTGCACTTTATCTTCGCATCACAGACCATTGTATTTACCATACGCGTTCAATGGTTCATTTGGAAACACACTCTGAGAGGCGGAGTTCCACGCCGAACCCCGGAACGTGTATTCATTCATTATAAAACAGTTCGAAGCAAAGCCAGTGACGCGACGTACGCATGCGCTGTCTGCCGGTGAGCGAAAGAAAAGGGAGAAATGCTGAAACGCAAATGCACTTTTACAGACGAAATGCGGAAAACGTACCCGTGTTTTCGCCAGGGTCGTGAAAAATGGGAAGCAGAGTGTACTGTCTGATAGATAGAATTACTTTAATGATCCCAGACTGGGAAATTATTTTGTTACAGCAGTAGTGGGTCCGCATATAAAACACTTTGTACATAACATAAATAGAAGGCAATATATACATAGTGTATATATACAATGCACAGTGTGCAATAAACAATAAACAATAATAATATATACAACAAAACAAAATATGCAAAATATACTATACCCAGATAACCTTTACATCTGGCCCGGATCCGTTTTAAGCCCCTTGCCTCCGTTTCTAGCACAGATACGTTTTCTGATTGTGGACCAGATCCGTGCCAGATAGAAGTTTCAGCTTAAACATTCCAACTGCCATCAGTTTCGTATTTCTATCGCTTTACAGATCTGGCCCAGGTCATTTTTCCAGCAGGCAACCGAAAGACATTAGCTGTGTCTGACACTGATTTGGTCCAAATCTTAAATCCAGATCTGAGTCGACACTATTTTCACATAGGCTACACTGATGTGGCCCGAATCCGTGATACAGGTCTGAGCCGACTGCATTCAACAAAGGCTAAAAACTGCTCTGGCCCATATCTGCAATACGGATTTTAGCCGACACTGTTTTGACATAGGCTTCACCGGTGTGGCCCGAATCTGTGATACAGATTTGAGCCGACTGCATTTAACAATGAATTTAGCCCATTTAAAATGTCCCAGCTATAGAAATAGTTGGACAGACCGGTTATTTCGGTATATATGCCTATCTCCCAGCCTATATTTATACAGAAAAACATTCATCCTTGCAGTTATCTAGTATTTGTTCTCACTGGTTAAGTTAAATAAAAATAATGCCAAAGCCAAACTTTTTTGTTTGTCATGCACAATGTGTCCATCACAAAGATGCTTGAAGTAGGCAGGCACCCCAGGGACCCCAATATGCACGAATTGGGAGAGAAGAGGGAGAGAGATGCTGACATTGGCACAGGTCCGTTTCAGGTCCGTCTTACGACAGCGCCAAAGTGCCAAGTGACCGTTGGTCTCGCTGGACTGTCGTCATACAGAAACGGCCCACATCCGTAATACGGACCTCAGCCAGAAGCGCCCCCCCCAAAAAATCATCGGACCTACATGCTCACACCAGATTCATCTGTTCTTCTGAACTTTCGGACATTTCGAACTGACCATGCTACTACAAGTAAGTTTCTATGTGTTTATTCTAATTTATTGTCTATACCTTAAATGCATTGTGCAAGTGAAAAGCTGTTGGTTTTGTAGATAGCAAGTTAAAGTGCTGTTAATCATTTGTTCACCACAATGGAGTCGGTGTTAGCTAGCTGTTTGACGTTATAGCGCTTGTGAAAAGTGTCGCACAGAATAGACCGAGTTATAGGCTAACCGAGTGAACTTTTAATGTCATGGCATAGATTTGCGCTAATGTGCTGATTTTTAAAAGGTGGTCTTAGCTTTTTCCTGTTATAGCGCTGAGAACTGCAGGCGCACATTCATGAAAACGACATGGAGCCTCCGATTTCACTGCATCATTGTGAGCTTAATTTTACACTTTGACCGACCATTTAAACACTCGTTTTAATTGCAATTGTATACAGCCAGCTTGCCATCAGTGTCACTGTCACTGATGCTACAACCTGCAGCTTATAGATCTCTAACCGCCTCCTTGCATTAGCAGAAGAAAAACCTCACTGCCCTCTGCTGTGAGGCGGTCAGAGAACTTATGCTAGCTGCATCAGTGACACTGTCAGATGATGTTGAGCTGGTTGCCTACAATTACAATCAAAACGACGTGTGTATGGCTTATATCGTCATTCTGCAGGCGACATTTGGGTTTTATTGGAAAATATTTTGGCTAGTGGAGGCAATGTGGTATGACGACGTGCCTGCGTGTTCGGAAATGATGTGACCGCTGCAAATGAACATCGAGTTTTGGGAGGTTTAATCACGCTTCCTCACATTTGAGCACTTGCATAGGCTATATGCCGATACACCTGGAACAAGCGGCCGCTTAATATGACCCCAACATTGATGACACGTTTTATATTCCTGTAGTTGCATGGATATTTTGAGGGAAAACGATTGTATTTGTGCAAGTGTGCTGCCTGTAATTCGCCTTTGACATATAGCCTATACGGCCAATAGTCTCGAAAATCCTAGCCTGCAGTCAAAGTATAGATTTAAGCAATATTACCCGAGAGGGCATGCTCAAAAGTCATTTGAGCAGGACAGTGATGCTTTTTATTTATTGATTTATTTTATTTATTTATTTAGGCTATTTTTAATTTATAATTTATTATTAGGCTACTTGACGCTTTGGCAACACTGTCTATGTTACATTCATGCCAATAAAGCATATTGAATTGAACTGAATTGAGAGAGACCGAGAGAGAGAGAGAGAGAGAGAGATTTTGCAGGATTTTGCAGGATTTATTTGTGGGGACGTGAAAATCTTTATTGTAATAACTTCCCACAAAAGTAATAATACAATGAATAATGGTCGGGATGGTTGTTGTTCGTTTGTTTGCCTAATACTACTGACCGTGGGCGCAAAATCCAGCTGCTGACTCTCCGCTGTCAACGGATCCCCTGTGACCAAAGTGTCAGTTGGACTTCAGAAGGCCAGAATTCAACACTACTAGAACGGCCGTAAACGGTCATTTGGACCGCTAGATTTAAACTCTATAATCTGTCATGTAAACTAAATAATAAAATACCGGGTGGTCCGGTAAGCGGAGTCGTTTTACGGACCTGTTCCGCATCTGTAACGCCATGATCAGGCGGCGCTGGAACGGCCCTGGCACAGATCCGCAACAACCCCGAAAAACAGATCCGAAACGGCTTCGGCCCGATGTGCGTTTGGACTCAGGAACCGGGCCGGGCCAGATCCTGCTCTATCTTATTGCGGTTAAATACCCAACTGAGTAATGAATGCATAATTGTGTCATGATAGCCAATTTAAAAAAAAAAAAAACGAAATTACACCAAAGTGTACATTTTAACAAGTTTAATTATTCATCAATATTCATATCATCGCACATAAACCGTAATTATTGCATATTTACACAAGATTTTAATAGAGAAAACTCAGAACAAGAAAATCAACAATTAAAAGTAGGCTAACTTATTTGATTATGAAACATTTATTTTCACACAAGCTTTATAATAAAACAGTAATAATAATCGAAAAAGCTGGAAACGAACTAATCTAAAACAAAAACAAAAAAAGGGCAGTTGTGATTACTGCTCACAGATTACCTCCGCTCTCCTCACTGTTACCACACACGGGCTTGTGGCATTTCAAGCGTCCGACATTTGGTTCCGTTTGCAGCCCTTTCGGACCGGCACTGCCTCCGGTTCTGTGTCAGCGAATATGTCCGGTGGAGTCTTCTATAACATCCTCGACCTGCTGGGATCAATGCCCGCATCTTATTCAAGGAGCACCAGCAGCAGGAGAGCCCGGAGGAAAGTCCTGCAGCAGCTGCAGAGGAGCTGAGGGCAGAATACATGGAGGGAAAAGCGTCCGCGGCAGTCGGCACAAGGTGGCAGCAGCGGAACCAACCACCGCAGGAGCAGCAACAGACACGGAGGCAGTGCCGGTCCAAAGAGCTGCAAACGGAACCAAACGTCGGACACTTGAAATGCCACAAGCCCGTGTGCAACTGTGAAGAGAGCGGAGGTAATCTGTAGACTGTGACCAGTGATCACAACGGCTCCTTCTTTGTTTTTGCTTTAGATCAGCTCGTTTCCAGCTTTTTCGATTATTATTATTTATTTTATTATATATTAAGTGTTAAAATAAAATGTTTCATAATCAAATAAGTTACTTTTAATTGTTAATTTTCTTGTTCTGGGTTTTCTCTATTAAAATCTTGGGTAAATAAATGCAATAATTACGGTTTATGTGCGATGATATGAAAATTGACAAATGCACAGTTGGACTTGTTAAAATGTACATTTTGGTGTTATTTCGGTTTTTTTTTAAATATCACGACACAGTGAATGCATTCATCACTCAGTTGGGTATTTACATGAGATATTATAGAGTTTAAATCCAGCGGTCACAATGACCGCTTACGGCCGTTAGTATTGTTGAATTTCGGCCTTTCTGAAGTCCAACTGACACTTTGGTCCAATCAGAAACATATCATTTGACCCGATCTAACTCTAGGGATGTGGAGAGCGCACTGTTATGCCCTAACCAAGATATCGATCATTGATATCTCTGCTCACATATGGCATATTCCATGAGGAAAGCCAGGCCAGCTTCTGCGCATGTTGCGCTGGTGACAATGTCGCATTTGTGGCTGCTGGCCGTTCGATATGCAACCACATAAAAACCTTTCACCATTAGGCAATTATATTTGATGTCTTTTTTTTTCAAGGCACAAAGATCCGGGGCTATTCCCAAAACATTCGGATGCCCAGGTCTGACGACGCGCCTGCTGTAGGCTACACTCAACCTCCTCTCTGCACAGATTCGGAAAGAATACCGACGAGAACTTGGGACCTGCAACAACACGCACGCCTTTGAGGAACCTTATAGAAGTAATTAGAACGATGGGCTAATCTTTATTTTGAGCAAATGTCATGTAGGCCTGTTTTGTCACACTGATCCAATTTTTTTTTTCAACCTAATCTCTAATGACGTCTGTGCTTTCCCACCAGGTGCAGTGCGCAATGCTCATTGACGGCAAAGGCGGCGGAAGCAGAGATCGGGGCGCATTCCATACGCTGGTTTGCCCTGTCAACAGATAGGAGCGGCGTGCGCCAGGAGAGGCTGGCACAGCAGGAGCAGCAGCAGCAGCAATATCAAAACCTCATCTGAAGCTGCTCTTCGACACCATCCACCAGTAGTCATTAATACGTTTGTTGACTTTGTTCACGTTGTTTTGAAATGTGTTTTGATCATTAAAACGAGTTATTTCATTTAATTGTAGCCTACGTATTTTTTCTGATGGCTGTCTGGAAGAACGCACTTCCTCTGTTTCGGCAAACATGGGCCAGATAGTGTCTTTCCCAGATTTGAGGCCTAGCCTAACTGACAAAAATGCCGAAAATAAGGCAAAAGGTGAATCCGGTGGTGATTTAAGCAGGATCGTATCACATCTGCCACTGGTCCGGTAAGCGGAGTCGTTTTACGGACCTGCTCCGAATCTGTAACGCCATGATCAGGCGGCGCTGGAACGGCCCTGGCACAGATCCGCAACAACCCCGAAAAACAGAGCCGAAACGGCTTCGGCCCGATGTGCGTTTGGACTCAGGAACGAGTCCGTGAGGCGGAGCCGGGCCAGATCCTGCTCTATCGTATTGCGGTTGCGGCCCTGTTCTGTTACAGCGTCCAATTGCTATCTGGGTAAACAATAATAATATATACAACAAAACAGTAGAGAGACCAGAGTTTGTATGACCAGAGTATGTGTCCGTGGCAAACAAAGGCTCTAATGACCTAGATAAATGAATATATTGTTTATAAACGCAACTTTGTGTGAGTATTTTTCAGTATCTCCAAGAGGCCTGGTTAAGTGTCTTTTTGGGAATTCAGAATATGCGTTTAACTGAGTTAGAAGCACGTAAAAAACACTTGACCTGACCCGAAAAACCCTCAAAATGTTGCCGCGTAGCAGTGTCCTCTTTTTGGGGATTCAGAATATGGTCACCCTACAGTTTGGGATCGACCGGCGAACCTTATTTCGTCACAGACAACGTCTTGGTATCCCATCACAGGATTACACACCATTGTCAGATGAACATTTGATGTCAATCGTTCGGCAAATTTTAGCCAACACACCTAATGCCGGCGAAACTTATGTCCGCGGCAGTCTTCGCTCCAGAGGAATACGTATTCAGCGTTGGAGGGTCCGCCAAATTCTGCAAGAAATAGACCCAATCGGACGATGCTTTCGTCGTTCTCTAGCCATCCGTAGTAGAATCTACCATGTAGCGGGACCTAATGAGTTGTGGTAAGTTGCCAACTTTTGATAAACAGAAAATCATGTAGCTTAGTGTGCGGGACAGTAGACAACTTTTGCCGTGAAGTTTCCAATAAAGCCTGCAATCCTAATTTGGTGGACTGTTTTAACTTTGTGCCATCTGGTATTTAGGATATACACCTGTCCTTTATATAGAGTTGATAAATATGACGTAGGCTATTACAAATATGTTTCTAGCTTTCTGATGTTTTGAGCATAATGCCCATTTTTTGAATAGACATTTGCTGTGAGGAACTATTCGTTCATAAAAAGAGAAAAAAATGTTTAGATGTCAAATTGTGTGGTCACAGTTGTTTAACCTCTAGTCTACTGTTCAGATACACATTATACCGCTAAGAGACTGAAAAAATAAAGAAATCCCATACTCGTGTCAATGGGAATTCCCAAGTGACGTCATGCATACCTCATGAGGGACGTAGGGATTCCCCCTTCGGAACAAAGTGCACTGTGATTAAAAAGAATATCATCGTTCATTCGAGGAATAGATAACATTTAAGCTCCAATATCAGATTTTGAAACAAATTAGTCTAACATTCAAATAAATCATCAGTACAGTAGCCTAAGTGAACTTAAATACTTTTGCATAAACAAACGCTTGGTCTAGCGCATTGTAGAAAAGCAAGACAATAAACGGCAAAGATATGTTGATTATAAACGTATTTGTGATACGTCACAAACAAACTGTAAATTGAGAACGCAGTTTAGCTGTATGGGAACGTAATTTTTAGGAGACACTAGAGTTGCAATAGCACACACAATTCAAGTCATCAGGTCATTAGTGGAGTACCTGATCATATGAATAGGGTGTGTCTACAGAGAAACAGAAAAAAAATGCAATTGGCCGGTGTTGTACCGTAATTGGTGACCCATCAGATTCTGTGACCTGTAGTTAGAATAAGTACTCAGTAAAAGTGTTAATAACACAATCTAAAATACTTAATTACAAGTAAAAATCCTGCATTTAAAATCTTACTTAAGTTAAAACACTCATTTTGGGTTTAATATTATTAGTGTTCTTATATTTATTTAATATAGCGGTCACAGCTCCATTTTCTGCAAAATTAGTACTTACTAAGTACTACTTTAGTACTTTAAGTAAATTTAGCTGGTAATAGGGTACTTCTATTCTTTATTTAAGTAGGATTTTAAATGCAGGATTTGTACTTTTAATTAAGTATTATCACATTGTGGTATTGATAATTTTACTTAAGGATCAGAGTCTACCTCTTCCAACACTGCAGGTCACAGAATCTGATGGGTCACCAAATACAATATAACACCAGGCTTACTCAGACCTTATCTTACCTTTGCTTTGTTTTGACAGGCATATAGACGGAAACCATAAACTCGTCAGCTGGAGGATGGTGTTCCATGGCTGCGTGGACGGATTCAGTCGCACAATCATATACCTTGAGTGCCTCAACAACAACAGGGCTTCCAATGTACTATCCCTATTCCAGGAAGGAGTTCAGAACTTTGGAATGCCTTCACGAGTTAGATGTGATCGTGTTATGGAGAACACTGAGGTAGCTCGATACATGCTCAGGCGAAGAGGACTAAACAGGAGCAGCATAATAACAGGTCGCAGTGTTCATAACCAGCGCATAGAAAGACTTTGGGCTGAGCTTAATCGTGTAGTTTCATACCATTACTCTGATCTGTTTACTTTCATGCAGAATGAATGTATACTTGATTCACTTTCTGAGCTACACATGTTTAGTTTGCATTACATTTACTTTCCACGGATCCAAAGGGCTGTCAGGGAATTTAGAGACCAATGGAACAACCATGCACTATCTACTGAGAGACACATGACACCTTTACAGTTGTGGCATAGAGGTGTGATTACTCATGTTGGACAGAACAGCATGGCTGTGAGCAATGTATTTGATGCTAATGAACCTTCAGTGACTGATGAGAGTGGACCCTTGCCTGAGCTTCATCTCAACAACAATGTTGAGGTTCCTGAGAACAACTTTAATATAAATGAAACCACCATCGAGGAAATCAACCAGGCTATCGATCCATTCACTGAGGATGGTAACCATGGAATCAATTTATTTGTGACACTTGTAAATTTTCTTGAAACAAAACAGTTTGAGTAAACTTTTCTTACTAGCAGTGCCACAGAAATAAAGACAGCACTGTGAAGAATGGTAACAGTCCTCTGTCACATTGATCTGAAAACACAGCAGCATTGAATCAACAGTAGTAGCCTACACCTGAACTGATGGCTTTCAGTCTTTCATTTTACAGCTCATCTTTTACCTGAGTGCACTACAAAGTAAGATGTAACATATCAAGTAACAATGAACACTTCCTTGACACTGTACCTACAAAGACCAAATTGAAACCCAAACCAAA
The DNA here is from genome assembly GCA_963678695.2 of Diplodus puntazzo. Taxonomy (NCBI): domain Eukaryota; kingdom Metazoa; phylum Chordata; class Actinopteri; order Spariformes; family Sparidae; genus Diplodus; species Diplodus puntazzo. Next base: position 32,085,427 of record OZ023155.1, on the reverse strand, counting down.
TTTAATGTAACCAAAAAAAGTGCTGTAAGGTCTGTGATACTCAAGGGCTTGTAAAAAACTACAAATACAAATAAGAAATACAAACATTTGCAAAACAGATGTCAGAATTGTGAGCACTAGGCTACCTGAACTTTTTTTTACTCCATTCCAAATCCCTGAGTGTTTCGGATTGCAAAGTCCATGTTACTTTTGAAGTGGTCGTAGGACTGGTGAAGAGGTATTCTGAGACAGTTTACACATGTGTTTGCTATTGGGTATCTCCCTCTTTGGAATTCCAGAGAGGGTTTAGGAGAAAACCCGATGGGTGGCATCACATCACAGCCTGTTGCAAATGACAGAATGTCTCCCAGTTTTGCCGGTCCTTCGTCCTCTGAAAAATACCATGACAACATTAATGGCTGAAACAACAATAAATGGTTCTGATTAAAACTAAAAGTAAAGTCTTTACTAATATAAGATTTTCCCCTCTTAGTATAATGACCATTACATAGATGTGAAGCAATATTATGCAATGGTTGTCAAAAACAAATTGCTCGCATGCATATACATAATTAACTGGTGTTTTTGATGTGTTAGAAGGAAACTATTGTACTATTGTGATTTCAATGAACAAAGCAATAAAAGACAATTAAATTTTTGATATGTGCACTTAGCAATAGGGTGACTGCAAAAGAATTTAACAGATTTCGTAGGAAAGAAGCTCCAGTTACTCCTGACTGCAGCCAAGTATTTTCACTAAAAATTGCTTAATGTCACAGTGTGGTATGTTAGTAATTTGAAGGCAAGAATCATACAAAATATGTACACTGTACTGATAGCTCACCTTGGACACCTTGTTTATTTTAGTAATGTAAGCAATTCTTTTTCACTGCCAGTGTAATAGGGTCTGGGTTTCAAGATGGCAAACTTACTCTTTAGTATGATTTCCAAAAGGGAACACTCAGTTCTGAATTAAAAGCATACAACACCAATAGTTCCAGTCAAGTTTAAACACTATTCCATATCCATACACTGACTGCAAAGTGAAGGCCACAATCCATACCATTACAGTTAATAAAATCACCCACCTTCAGCATCCTGTAAATAATCCCTCCAGTAGGCAACCACCCTGTTCTCATCCGCCCTGTTATTGCTTCCCATCTCGGACCATCTTATGGCAAACAGGTCATCCATAATTTCAGCAGTCAGGGTCCCAGGGCTGTAGCACAGGACAGGGCGAAAGGCTTCGGGATGATGTTTTATTTCCTGGAGCACTCCAAGTGTTCTCAATCCATCACTGAACCTACACACACAACATAGATACACAAGAAGGCATACACAGGCAGTCAGAATGAATTTAAGTGCCACAAATGTTTGTGGAATATTAGGATACTGGTGACATCAGTCATGAGCAGAGTTATATCGATGTAAGGAACAAATACAGCCCAATATTCAATGAACGTAGTGTATGTGTTGCAAAAATAAGATGGGTATACTGTTAATGGTAGTGTATAACAGTCTGCTCTATTTATACTATATTCACATTGTGTCTAAACCATATCACAGGAAAGGTAAACAGATTTGCACTGTGACAAAATATACCTTTCCAAGGGACCACGGACACGCTGAACCACCTGAAACATCAGGACATCTTCCAACAGTTTGTACTTGTCAGCCAGGCTTGTAAGATGTCTCAAGCAGCCAGCAGTGGCTAGGTAGTCAGTGAGTGACTCTGTAAACTGTCGCAGCTCCTCCAGTGTTTTGGCTTCAGAAATCTGAGAGAGAGAGAGTGAGAGAGTGAGAGAGAGAGGTGTTTGAATAAAGACGTAACATGCCTGTAATCCAGGAACCATGCACAATACTACTGGTATTAGCAACAAAATAAACTCTCTACAAACCTGTTTTAGTTTACTATAGAGTTCCATGTCTGTAATGTCCTCCAGTACAGGCCTGCATGCATCAGGTCCCTCTGCTATGCAGGCAAACAGCGTTCTCGAGAGGAAACATGGTGGGGGGCCTCCATGCACCAGGCTGACAGCAATTGCTCTGCCAGCTATGAAATATCTGTCCTCCCGCACAGCTAAAAAAAAGTTGACAATATACAAGATAAAAACAAATCAGTAGCAGCATGTGGGTAAATATCTGGGGAGGCACAGCAGCAGAGTTTTTCATATTAAGAATACATGGTTGGTACCATGGCTGGTTACATCAGTGATCTAGAAGATTATAATGACATCAGTGAATCACTTTGATTATGATGGGATGTGATGCTGCCTGACATGGTGTTTTAACCTGAAAAACTACACCTCAGAAAACACTAGCCAAAACTCAAAACCATGAGTGGCCCCTGCACATGCTGCTGTATCAAAAGCACTGTTAAAAGAAATCAAATGAACAAACAAATAAATACACCCTTAATACATGTATTATGGAAAATGCAGATATACACACCAGAGGAACTGAGAGCCAAGTTGAGGTGTCCCTCTGGTCCTTCAAACATGTCTGACTCTGCCAGTGTTTCCATCAGCAGACGTAGAAACTCTCGGCGAGGGCCAACGAGGTCCACAGCCTCTTCCGTGGTTCCCCTGTCATCGGAAAACTTTACGGACATCTTCTTATTTGGGTCATAGGAGAGCCGTCTGAACCCCCTTTTTGCTCCATCGAGGACTGCAGAACGATTGATGTTGAACTTGCACACTTGCAGGTTATCAATTTTGTCACTGAGTTCCCTCAATATTTGACTAATGGGGATTTGTTCTTTTGGCTGCCTAAAAGTAAAAATGACAGATCAATCAGTAACTGTGCTTACATTAACAATGACGGGGGTCTTTCATCTTATCAGCAAAGAGTGAGAGTGGTTCTGTCTTTAAGGGTTCACTGATCAACTTTCAGAAAAAGGGTTCCAACACTGTTTATTTGACAGTAATGTAAATACATTCAAATTAAAGCAGAAAGTTGGCACTTAAAACTCATAGCTACTGTAAAAAGTGTCAATCTGAATGCTTGTAGTCTGCACTGTATTTTCTACTTATTGTCAAACTTCCACACTGCCAAAGCCTACAGTTCTACACTTGAAGTCAAATCTTTACTGTAGTAAGACAAAAAACACTTACGTCTGATCCTCAATACTGGCAATGATAGCACTGTACAGGTCATCATCATTATCTTCATCTGATGTCTCATGTATGAGGTCGATGTACGTTCCATAATCGTTTTGCCATTGACTTGGGGTCTGGTCACTTGTGGAGGGCTGTGATGAAGAAGCTTGGGCTTTCTGTTCAGTGCTGCATGAAGCCTGGGCAACTGCAGTGGCTGGGGCATAGACTTGAGGTCTGGGGTCCGGCAAACGATTGGGGGTCTGGTCACTTGTGGAGGGCTGTGATGAAGAAGCTTGGGCTTTCTGTTCAGTGCTGCATGAAGCCTGGGCAACTGCAGTGGCTGGGACAAACGTATCCTCCTCTTCCACCCAGTCATCTTCCTCTGTACTTGAATCACTGCCTTCCCTCATCGCAGGCTGAAATAACAAACAAAGTAATTGTTAGCTTAACTTGTAATCAGTGGTCATCATGCACCTTGCTGATAACCTTAATCTCAAAAGCTTAGATTTTGCAGTGAGATATTGCAGTTGCAACCCTCAAGTGATCAAATGTTCAGTTGTCAGAAAAAAAACTTTGTTGAAAGGCAACACTAAAGACCTATCTCACAAAGCATGAGTTGACATATTGAACAGTGGCGACTGGTTAGCATTTGCTTTGGTGGGGCTACAGGCACTGAGTCTCAGCTTACACATACAGGCAGTGATGTTGTCCATCTGGCTTGCTGTACATTATGTAGCCATAATTCTCAAAATTGCCATTAACTGAGAATTTCGCATTCAGGGAACTTAGTGTGAATAAGGGCTCAATAAATAAATGTGACATGCCTTTGACTCCAACAGTCTGCTGCACTTACTCACACATATACAAATTAAGCCAAGCAGAACAAGCAAGGACTACATTTAAACCAACTTGAATTCTAATCCACGAGATATTCATTTTCTTCATAAGATAAGAATTGGCCTTTAAAAACAAAACAAAAAGATTTTTAAAAGGAAAAATATATATATTTTTGAATAATTTAACAAAGGTCAAATTGATAGTCTGACTGGGGTGTGTTGATGTTTGACATGAATATTGATTTTGAAGCTCTATTATATTTAGTCTAATGCCACATTATAAATGTGACAGGGGCAGGTCAGGTTCTCACTGATCTGTTCTCTGCTGCTTACCTCCAGGGCTACTGACGGCCTAATATACAGCGGAGCTCTTTTGAAGATCTTGTGCACCATAGAAGCGTCTAACTTCTGACCACTGCTAAGCGTGGGTGTAACCAGTTTGTTCCCACACGGCAGAAGCATCTCCAGACTGGAAAAAATAAGAATTCATGCACACACAAACATCCAAATACTTAGATCAACCACACCCTACTAAACAACTTTAACACAATAATTACCGTTCCTTCACAATACTTAAAACACAGGGAAAACTAACGTTACCTGTTCGTGGCTAACAGGTACCGCTTACTCTTTAGCTGCCAGTATCAACGTTAGCTAATTAACGTAAGGTTTGGCTAATTTAGCTGACTAGCTGTCTAATTTCAGCTCACGAGATAACTAGGTAACGTTAGCTTTATCGAGCCAGCTATGCTAGCATGCCGACATGACATACCTTGCTCTTGTAGGAATCTTCCCATCAAACGCCTGACGCAGTTTGAGTAGCAGGGTCGTGTGGTCCCATGTTTTATCCACTTCCAGTGCACTCACGATGTGGCCCTTTTCATATAACATGGCCTTCATTTGTTACTTTGGGACTGTTTTGTCCCGGGGGCTGCAGAGCAATATTACGTCCTTAAAAAATGTAATTTCACGGTGGGACGATGGTTTTGCTCTGGAAAGTGGAGAAAATGAACACGCGTCATTTATTTATGTTGAATTGAAGCCCAGAAAATAATAAAGAAAAATTATTCGCATGTCACCCACCTTCTCTTTGCTTTCGGCCCGCCCCAGTTGCTGAATCGCCTGGCTTGGAAACGAGGTGTCTGCGCCTGTTGAGCCACGGGGGGAGGGGGGGTGTCGCTCCTCATATTAACATTTAGGCATTGGTTTGGCCTAAACAATAAGCTTATCTCATTATTCTCATTGTTGGCGGGATTTCTCGTATTTTCAGAGGCTTCTTGGTTCACAAGACAGTTAATGAGTTTTGGTGAACCAAGAAGCCTCCTCAAAATACCGGTAGCCTCCTCCGACTGGCTGCCGCCATCGCTACTGTCCATACAGTATTTTTTTTCTCCAACGAACTTGATGGTTCCGGGTCGTCCGCGGTCAAAAGCCACTACTTCCTGTCCCAATTTTCAAAATAAAACCAGGGCGAATGATTAATAAGCTCTATGAGCAGGTGATGTGCCTTGTAGTGACAGATTGTGGATCTAGGCAACCATATGCACAATTAATCACGTGCTCACGGATTTAGGAATAATAATAATAACAACAATAATAATAATAATAACGATACACACACACACACACACACACACACTGGTGTGAACGCATGATGGACAAAGTGCTGTCCGCGGTGCTGAAACAACGCCCGATCAATACACCGTAGGTTACGTCGCATTTACAAATCAGACAAGCACTTAAAGAAACACTTCAGCTATTAGTTTCTTTATCTTTATCATCTTATTTTGAAACAGTTTTGGATTTTTTGAAAAACATAAAGCAGCATCAAGAGGCTAACTTTTCACATGAGTAACATGTTACATCCCATCATACTGCTGGTCGTTGAGCCGGTTACAATGCAAACAAATAACCCAAACTTTGTTTTTCTTTTTAATGAAATAAAACGATAACCAGCGCGTGCTAATTAGGAAGCCTTAACAAAACACACTGGGGAGAAAAATAGCCCATGTTTCATTTTAAACATCTATGTTGCTGAGAGCTTAAACATGAAAAAGAACGTCATAACATTTTGTCATAACAACAACTTATGACTGTCAAACTGCTCATTCGGCCCCTTTCCTTGTCAAAACAGAGATATTTTGTAAACAAAAATTCCTAACTCTATAAACGTCTTCTTCTTTTTTTTTTCAAGCAGGCTCCTGAGGTGAGAGGCAATAAATCCCTTCATAGTTTGAATGGTTATGTCGTAACTCTCCATAAAGTCATCAAGCTCAGGGAACATTTCAACACTTCCCCCTTTCACTCGCACAGCCCAGAATTCCAACACTACTAGAACGGCCGTAAGCGGTCAATTTGACTGCTAGATTTTAAACTCTATAATCTGTCATGTAAATACCCGATTGAGTGATGAATGCATTCATTGTGTCATGATATTTAAAAAAAAAAAAACGAACTAACACCAAAATGTACATTTTAACGAGTTTAATTAGACGTTTATCAAAATTCATATCATTGCACATTTTAATAGAGAAAACACAGAATAATAAAATTAACAATTAAAAGTAACTTGTTTATGAAACATTTTATTTTAACACTAAATAATATATAATAAAAGTATATAATAAATATAATTTATATAATAAAACAATAATATTAATCGAAAAATCTGGAAATGAGCTGATCTAACAAAAAAAGAGCCGTTGTGATCACTGGCCACAGTCTCCCAGGATTTCCTCCGCTCTCCGCACAGTTACACACGGGCTTGTGGCATTTCAAGTGTCCGACGTTTGGTTCTGTTTGCAGCTCTTTGGACCGGCACTGCCTCCGTGTCTGCTGCTGCTGCGGTGGTTGCTTCCGCTGCTGCCCACCTTGTGCCGACTGTCGCGGCCGCTTTCCCCTCCATGTATTCTGCCCTCAGCTCCTCTGCAGCTGCTGCAGGACTTTCCTCCGGGCTATTCTGCTGCTGGTGCTCCTTCATTAAGATTCGGTCACTGATCCCTCCCAGGTCCAGGATGTAGCAGACACTGGCCGTCTTCCGTACCGCCTGTGACGGAGTACACCCTCGGCATCTGGACCGGGACGTCCTCGCCGTACTTGGTGTTGTTGTAGTACATTACATACTCTGGTTTTGCCTTCGCCCCACTAATAATAATTAATTTAATAAATTAATAATTTTTGGCCCAATTGACTTTCCGCCAAATGTTGGCTATTTGATCTCTTCGCTTTTCGTTAGTGTTATATTTTCTCTTGATATTTTCCTCGATTCCTAATATACACATTTAGCCACGAATTGAGCCAGCCCTTGCTGTCAAATGGTGAATAATCTACTCTTCTGGGTTTATATATTTGTTAATCTGATTCTGATGGAGTCAGTGCCTCACCAGCCATGAACCTCACCGCACGTCACTGCGGCCGACAGCGACAGTAACTGGTTTTGAGTAATAAAATGCCTGTTTGAGCCCAACCGCTCGTCGTCCTTATAAAGGACGTTACACTAATTTTGATAAAAATTAAACAAATAAATGATAAATAAATAAATGTATATTTGATCAAAATGATTTGGCGACCCCCAGAAATCATCTCGCGACCCCAATTCTGTCCAAGATGGCGGTGCCTTCCGGTTACATTGAAACAACTTCCGGGCGCACTGACATTTTACACGCACACTCAGATACCCACCCACCCACACACACACACACAAGTAGACTATATCCCGCTGTGTGAGAAGGTGGTAGGGTGTGGAAATTTCAGTGCGTGTGTGCACATCATGTCAATGTATGTGCAAGTATTTCAATGTGTGCACATTGTCAATGTGTGTGTGTGCACGTTTTCAATGGGTATGTGCACATTGTCAATGCGTGTGTGCACGTTTTCAATGGGTACGTGCATGTATTTCAGTGTGTATGTGCATGTATTTCAGTGTGTATGTGCACATATTTCAATGTTTTCACCCTAAACGGCCTCCCATAGTGAATGCCTTCTGCATTCACAACCAATAAGAAAATTAAAGAATTCCGTGAAAACGAAGAACATATGTTGTGAATGCCTTCTGCATTCACAACCAATTCCCCGCCGGGGAATCGCAAGAGTGGGCTGTGTGCTTTGCCCCGTGAAGAACAATAACTATGAAAGCTAAAGCAAAAGTTGAATCCCACATTGACAACTTGGACTTTTATCTACATTTTAAAGTTTGAATGGTGTGTCTAGGTCACAGTATGCCAGAGATGTCGATGTTTGAAATCTTTCTTTCGATCTTTTCACCTGGTCTCATTCACTTTGTGTGTGTGTGTTTTGTGTGCATGTGAGTGTGTGTGTGTGTGTGTGTGTGTGTGTGTGTGTGTGTGTGTGTGTGTGTCTCTGTCTCTCTGTGTCTGTGTGTCTGCGATTTTTTGACCTAGTCCCATTCATTCCTTATGGGAAGGTTTACGCAGGTTATCACGACTTACATCGCGAAAACATAAATGTTGTAGAAAACTGATTAATAATCTGTGTGTGTCTCTGTCTGTGTGTGTGTGTGTGTGTGTGTGTGTGTGTGTATTTGTGTGTCTGCGACTTTTTTGACCTCGTCCCATTCATTCCTCATGGGAAAGTTAATGAACTTACGTCGCGAAAACATGAGTGTTCTCTTTCTGTCTGTGTGTGTGTGTGTGTGTGTGTGTGTGTGTCTGCGTGTGTTTGTGTGCATGTGAGTGTGTGTGTGTCTGTCTGTCAGTCACTCTCTCTGTGGGCCCAGCTGATCTCGGTTGCTAGGTGACGGTTGGTGAGGGCCCGTAGCAACGGCCGTCCCAGGCTGATTTGAGAGCGATTTCTACCTCAAATCTAGGACGTCAAACTAGTGCTATTTAGTCAAAATCATGCATGATATCGGCAGTTTTTTTCACAATCGCGCCAAAAAGGCCTTAAAGAAGACACTCATGAAATTTCATGGTCCTAGCTTCAGAAATGTGGAAATAAGAGCGAGATGAAAAAGGGTGCAGTTTTGAAAATCCTCCTCCCGATTTACATTGGAGTGAATAGGACTGTTGAGAGCTACTCTTGTCAGTTGGAGGGCAATATTTCAAAAACCGTAAATCCTACCGATAAGGTAGATACATTGGAAGAAAGAAGACACGTATGGCTACAACTTTGGAAAATATCATTGTTTTTGAGTGAAATTTGTGGCTAGGAGCATGATGTAAAGACAAAATATCTGAGGAAAATTTTGAGTTTCTCTCACTCTGTCAGTTGGCCCCCGCCACTCTGCTGCACGAACATTCCGCCATACACACTCATTGAAAACCCTGAATTTTTCCAAAATCACTCACCATCATTAAGGGGTCAGAGTTCAAAAACTATACATCGTAGGAAAAATACAACTCAAATAGACAAGACTTGTGTCTACATTTTAAAGTTTGAATGGTGTTTCTAGGTCAATGTATGCTAGAGCAGGAGATGTTTGAAAAACGTCGCAGATTTGCGACTTTTTTGACCTTGTCCCATTCATTCCTTATGGGAAATTTATCGCAGTTTTTTGCGACTTTGTCGCGAAAAATTAATATTCTGAAGAGAAAAGTAATAGCAACCCGAGTCAGATCGAGCCGCACGTTTTGATATATAATTTGTTTGTGTGCGCTCAACGGTGCGGGGCGAGTTAGCGACAGAAAAAAGGACGTAGGATGAATAATAACTAGACAATTCCCCGCCGGGGAATCGCGAGAGTGGGCTGTGCGCTTTGCCCTGTGACAGACAAAAACTACGAAAGCTAAAGCAAAAGTTGAATCCCACGTTAATAATTTGGACTTTTATCTACATTTTAAAGTTCGAATGGTGTGTCTCGGTCAAAGTATGCCAGAGATGTCGATGTTTGAACTCTTCCTTTCGATCCTTTAACCTGGTCTCATTCACTTTGTGTGTGTGTGTTTGTGTGCATGTGAATGTGTGTGTGTGTGTGTGTGTGTGTGTGTGTGTGTGTGTGTGTCTCTGTCTTTCTGTGTCTATGTGTCTGCGATTTTTTGACCTTGTCCCATTCATTCCTTATGGGAAAGTTTACGCAGGTTTTCGCGAAGAGTGATTAATAATCTGTGTGTGTCCGTCTGTGTGTGTGTGTGTGTGTGTGTGTGCGTATTTGTGTGTCTGCGACTTTTTTGACCTCGTCCCATTCATTCCTCATGGGAAAGTTTATGAAGGTTTTCGCGACTTACGTTGCGAAAACATGAATATTCTCTGTCTGTCTGTCTGTCTGTGTGTGTGTCTGCATGTGAGTGTGTGTGTGTGTGCATGTGTGTCTGTCTGTGTGTCTGTCTGTGTGTCACTCTCTCTGTTGGCCCAGCTGATCTCGGTTGCTAGGTGACGGTTGGTGAGGGCCCGTAGCAACGGCCGTCCCAGGCTGATTTGAGAGCGATTTCTGCCTCAAATCTAGGACGTCAAACTAGTGCTATTTAGTCAAAATCATACATGATGTCGGCAATTTTTTTCACGATCGCGCCAAAAAGGCCTTAAAGAAGACACTCATGAAGTTTCGTGGTCCTAGTTTCAGAAATGTGGAAATAAGAGCGAGTTTAAAAAAGGTGCAGTTTGGAAAATCCTCCTCCCGATTTACATTGGAGTGAATGGGACTGTTGAGAGCTACTCTTGTCGGTTGGAGGCCAATATTTCAAAAACCGTAAATCCTACCGATAAAGTAGACCCATTGGGAGAAAGAAGACAGGTGTGGCTACAACTTTGGAAAATATCAATGTTTTTGAATGACATTTGTGGCCGGGATCATCACGGAAAGAGAAAATTTCTGAGATAATGTTTTAATTTCTGCCACTGTGTCAGTTGGCCCCTGCCACTCTGCTGCACGAACATTCCGCCATACACACTCATTGAAAACCCTGAATTTTTCCAAAATCACTCACCATCATTAAGGGGTCAGAGTTCAAAAACTATACATCGTAGGAAAAAAGTTCAAATACAACTCAAATAGACAAGACTTGTGCCTACATTTTAAAGTTTGAATGGTGTTTCTAGGTGAACATATGCCAGAGCAGGAGATGCTTGAAAAACGTCGCAGATTTGCGACTTTTTTGACCTCGTCCCATTCATTCCTTATGGGAAATTTTGCGCAGTTTTTCGCATCTTATGACGCGAAAATTAATATTCTGGTGAGAAAAGTATTAGCAACCCGAGTCCGATCAAGCCGTACGTTTTGATATATTACTCGTTTGTGTGCGACCAATGGTGCGGGGCGAGTTAGTGACAGAAAAAAGGATGTAGGATGAATAATAATAATAAAAAGGGGCGGTGAATATCAATAGTGGGCAGCCCACTATGGACACCTATAGCTTTGCTATAGAGGTGTCCATAGTGGGCTGGCGAGCACAGCCCACTAACTAGAAAAATTGTATTTCCTGCGAAAATACAGTGTGAATGCTGAAGGCTGAAGCGAAATCTGCTGAATGTAATGCCGAAAAGCTGAAAAAGTTGAAAAGCTGAAAAAGTTGAAAAGTTCAAGGCCCAAAGAGTTTAAGAAGTTGAACATGTTGATAGATGAACAGTTTCTGTAGCTGAACATGAAGCTGAATGTATAAAGAAGCTCAAAAGGCAGAAAGATGAATATTTTTAAAAGATGAAAAGGACAGAAAAGCTGAAGAGGGCTGAAAGACTTGAAAAAGTGGAACATTTTAATTGCTGAACATCAAGTTGAATGTTTGAAGGAGTTAAAAAGGCAGAAAGATGAATATCTGAAAAGGCTAAAAAGCTGTGGACTAAGAGGGCTGAAAGGGGTTAAAAGGTGAAAAGAGACTGAAAAGGCCGAAAAGTCGTAGAGTAACAGGGTTGAAAGAGCTTAAAAAGGTGAAAAAAGACTGAAAAGGTGGAAAGTGAAAGGCAGAAAGAGCTTAAAAAGGTGAAAAAAGACTGAAAAGGCAGAAAAGTTGTAGAGTAAGAGGGCAGAAAGAGCTTTAAAAGGTGAAAAAAGACTGTAAAGGCAGAAAAGTTGGAGAGTAAGAGGACAGAAAGAGCTTAAAAATGTGAAAAAAGACTGAAGAGGTGGAACGTTAAAGGCAGAAAGAGCTAGAAAAGGTGACAAAAGACTGAAAAGGTGGAAATTTAAAGGTAGAAAGAGCTTAAAAAGTTGAAAAAAGACTGAAAAGACCGAAAAGTTGTAGAGTAAGAGGGCAGAAAGAGCTTGAAAAGGTTAAAAAAGACTGAGGAGGTGGAAAGTTAAAGGCAGAAAGAGTTTAAAATGGCTGCATTATCTACATAAAGTAAAAGATGTGGGATCCAAATCCAGCTGAAGAGAAGTCTTTCTCCAGATTTTCCAGCTGCTCTACACTGTAGCAATGATGTCACACACTCAAGCTGAGTCGCTACACATGCTGGAGAAATAGGAGAGCCAGAAGAAAATTCCCCAAATATTTATACGCTGAGTGAGAGGAGACATGGCTGAACTTGCTCATGTCGTTTTTATTTCTGTCGAGTGAGAAATGAGGTCACAGGAGCGAGAGACAAATCAGGTACCGTCTGCTCTCCGCCTGAAATTTAGCCTCAAAATTAACATTGCGGCTTATTGGGCTATATTTCGACCTCTTGTCGCTATTGGGCTGCTCAATCCAAAACCATAAGTCCTACATCTGAAATGAGACCATCAGCTGAAAGCCAACAGGATTTCCTACATTTCTATGCATATATTGTCTATGTCAAGTAAATGATTTGGGATCAAAATCAAGCTGAAGACAATTTTGTCTTCCATTCTTCGAGCGGCCTCACACTGTAGTGATGATGTCACGCACTCTAGCTGACGCAAAACACATGCATCCTTAAGCTACACACGCTGGAGAAATAGCAGAGACAGAGATCAAATTGCTCCCACAAGAATGAATGGGAAAACACCTCCCAAACTCCTGCGATTTTTGAAAAAACTGTAATGGTTATCGTCCAAATATCGACATGTTGAGTGAGAGGAGACATGGCTGAATGTGCTGATGTCGTTTTTATTTCTGTCGATTGAGAAATGAGGGCACAGGGGCGAGAGACAAATCAGGTACCGTCTGCTCTCTGCCAGAAATTTGGGCTCAAAATTAACATTGCGGCTTATGGAGCTGCTGCTCGGGTTCTTGTTGCTCCAGAGCTTCCACATCCAAAACTGTAAGTCGTACATGTGAAATGAGACCATCAGCTGAAAGCCAACAAGATTTCCTACAGTTCTATGCATATATTGTCTATGTCAAGTAAAAGATTTGGGACCAAAATCAAGCTGAAGAGCATTTTAATTCCTATCTTCGAAAGCCGCTCTCCACTCTGGCGATGATGTCACCCACTCTAGCCGACGCAATACACACCCATTATAAAATCAGAAGAGGAGCTAAAAGTTCTTAAAACTAAAATTGCGATATTTTCAAAACCGTACTAAATTTTTAATAACTGAATACATCGGCAATAGTTCAAGGTCTTGAGACTGGTTTAAAGTTTGAATGGTGTCTCACATTAACATATGAGGAAGAAAAAGAGGTTGAAAGTTGAGGAATTTTGAAGAGGATTTGAAGATTTTCCCATTTGCGTCAATGTTAAAAAAAAGGTTTTAAAAGCTGAATTGCTGAAAAAGCTGAAGAGCTGAAAAAGCTGAACATTTTAATAGTTGAACGGTTTCAATAGCTGAACGTATGCTGAAGTTATAGCAGAATGAAATTTGAAAAATTCCCCATAAGGATGAATGGGGAAAATTTTGCAGAAAAAGCTGAATATTTCCAAAAGTATTAAAGGTAGAAAATCCAAAAGTAATAGCAAGAATGTCCTTAAAAAGCTGAACATTTTGATGGTTGAATGGTTTCAATCGCTCAAAATTTGTAGGAGGAGATAGGTGCCGAAAAACATACGGAAGAAGACTAAGATTAAATTCCAGAAAAACAATAGTGTGAATGCTGACTCAGCATTCACACTAGTAAATTCCAGAAGAACAATAGTGTGAATGCTAAAGGCTGAAGCGAAATCTGCTGAATGCACTGCCGAAAAGCTGAAAAAGCTGAAAGCTGAAATGCCAGAAAAGCTGAAAGGGCTGAAAAGCTGAAAAGCTGAAAGGGCTGAAGAGCTGAAAAAGTTGAAAAGTTAAAGGCTGAAAGAGCTTAAAAAGTTGAACATAGTGATAGCTGGACAGTTTCTGGAGCTGAACATGAAGTTGAATGTATGAAAAAGCTGAAAAGGCTGGAAAAGCTGAAAAGGCTGAAAAGCTGAAAAGGCAGAAAAGCTGAAAAGCCTGAAAAGTTAAAGGCCAAAGGAGTTGAAAAAGTTGAACATTTTAATTTCTGAACATGAAGTTGAATGTTTGAAAGAGCTGAAAAGGCAGAAAGGTGAATATCTGAGAAGGCTAAAAGCTATAGAGTAAGAGTGCTGGAAGAGGTTAAAATTTTTTTTAAAAAGCTGAAAACGTGAAAATTTGTAGAGTAAGAGAGCTGGAAAGGGTTAAAATGGTGAAAAATCTTCAAAACTTGAAAAGGTGAAGGCTGAAAGAGCTTAAAAGGGTGAAAAAAGGATGAAAAGGATGTAAAAGGATGGAAAGCTGTAGAATGAGAGGGCCGAAAAAAGCTAAAACAGGTGACAAAAGGATGAAAATGTAAAAAAGTTAAAGGGTGAAAGAGCTCAATAAGGGGAAATAAAGCTGTAGAGTAAGAGGGCTGGAAGAGGTTAAAATGGTGAAAAAAGGCTAAAAAGGTGAAAGGTTAAAGGCTGAAAGAGCTTAAAAGGACGAAAAAAGCATGAAAAGGATGAAAAAGGATGAAAAGCTGTAGAGTGAGAAGGCTGAAGAAGCTAACACAGGTGAAAAAAAAGATGAAAATGTACAAAAGTTAAAGGCGAAAGAGCTTAGAATGGCTGCACATACCTGGAGCAGGAGCACACCTGATCCAAATCAGGTGTGCTCTTGCTTGGTTGAAATGAAAACCTGCAGCCACAGTGGCCCTTTCCTGCATCAGTTTGACACCACTGGTCTATGTAAAGTAAAAGATGTGGGATCCAAATCCAGCTGAAGAGAATTCTTTCTCCAGTGTTCCAGCTGCTCTCAATCAACTGATGATGTTACACACTCTAGCTCACGCAATACACACGCATTGTTCAGATACACACGCTGGAGAAGTAACAGAGACAGAGATGAAGGGATCCCATAAGAATGAATGGGAAAACGCCTCCCAAACCCCTGCGATTTTAGAAAAAACTGTAATGGTTATGGCCCAAATATTTATATGGTGAGTGAGAGGAGACATGGCTGAACTCGCTCATGTCGTCTTTATTTCTGTCGAGTCAGAAATGAGGGTACAGAAGTGAGAGACAAATCAGGTACCGTCTGCGATCCTCCAGAAATTTAGCCTCAAAATTAACATTGTGGCTTATGGACCAGGTGGTCAAGTTCGTGTCGCTCTGGGGCTTCTAAATCAAAACCCCCAAGTCCCACATCTGAAATAAGACCACCACCTGACACCCAACAAGATTTCCTACATTTTTATGCATATATTGTCTATGTCAAGTAAAAGGTGAGGGATCAAAATCAAGCTGAAGACAATTTTGTCTCCCAAAAGGTGAAAAAAAGACAGAGAAGGCCAAAAAGTTGCAGAGTAAGAGGGCAGAAAGAGTTTAAAAAGGTGAAAAAAAGACAGAAAAGGCCAAAAAATTGCAGAGTAAGAGGGCAGAAAGAGTTTAAAAAGGTGAAAAAAAAGACCGGAAAGGCCAAAAAGTTGCAGAGTAAGAGGGCAGAAAGAGCTTGAAAAGGTGAAAGAGGCTCACAAGTTGGAAAGTTGAAGGCAGAAAGAGCTTAAAATGGCTGCACACATAAAAAGACTGAGAAAAAAGACTGAGAAGGTGGAAACTTCAAGGCAGAAAGAGCTTAAAAATGTGAAAAAAGACTGAAAAGGTGGAAAGTTAAAGGCAGAAACCGCTTAAAAAGATGAAAAAGACTGAAAAGGTGGAAAGTGAAAGGCAGAAAGAGCTTTAAAAGGTGAAAAAAGACTGAAAAGGTGGAACGTTAAAGGCAGAAAGAGTTTAAAATGGCTGCATCGTCTATGTAAAGTAAAAGATGTGGGATCCAAATCCAGCTGAAGAAAAGTCTTTCTCCAAATTTTGCAGCTGCTCCCCACTCGAAAGATGATGTCATCCACTCGAGCTCAGGCACTACACAAGCACTCTTGAGATACACACGCAGGAGAAGTAGGAGAGCCAGAGATGAAGAGGTTCTCCATAAGAAGGAATGGGAAAACACCTCCCAAACCCCTGCGATTTTTGAAAAAACTGTACACACCCATTATAAAATCAGAAGAGGAGCTAAAAGTTCTTAAAACTAGAACTGCGACCATTTCAAAACCGTACAAGATTTTCAACAACTGAATACATCGGCACTAGTTCAAGGTCTTGACACTGGTTTAAAGTTTGAATGGTGTCTCTCGCTCAACGTATGAGGAACAAGATGAGGTTGAAAGGCGATGAGTTTTGAAGAGGATTTGAAGCTTTTCCCATTTGAATCAATGTTAAATTTTTTTGGAAAAAGCTGAATTATTGAAAAAGTTGAAAAGTTGAAAAGTTGGAAGGCGGAAGGTTGAAAGAGTTGAACGAGCTGAACATTTGAATGTTTGAATGGTTTGAATAGCTGAACGTATGCTGAAGTTATAGCAGAATGAAATATGAAAAAATCCCCATAAGGATGAATGGGCAGAATTTGGCAGAAAAAGCTGAATATTTCCAAAAGTATGAAAGATTGAAATGAGAAAAATACAAGCAGTACTGTCCTTAAAAAGCTGAACATTCTGATGTTTGAATGGTTTCAATCGGTCAAGATTTGTAGGAGGAGATAGGGGTCAAAAAACGTACGGAATCTTGAATAATAATATTAACTAGAAAAATTTGCATTTCCTACGAAAATACAGTGTGAATGCTGAAGTCTGAAGCGAAATCTGCTGAATGTACTTCCGAAAAGCTGAAAAAGTCGAAAAGCTGAAAAGTACAAAAGCTCAAGGCCAAAAGAGCTTAAAAAGTTGAACATGTTGATAGCTGAACAGTTTCTGTAGCTGAATATGAAGCTGAATGTATAAAAAAGCTGAAAAGGCAGAAAGATTAATATTTTAAAAAGATGAAGAGACAGAAAAGTTGAAAAGGGCTGAAAGAGTTGAAAAATTTGAACATTTTCATAGCTGAACATAAAGTGGAATGTTTGAAGGAGTTGAAAAGGCAGAAAGATGAATATCTGAAATGGCTAAAAAGCTGTAGAGTAAGGGGGCTGAAGAGCTTAAAAAGGTCAAAAAAGACTGAAAAGACTGAAAATTTGCCGAGTAAGAGGGCAGAAAGAGCTTGAAGAGGTGAAAAAAGGTTGAAAGGGAGGAAAGTTATAGGCAGAGCTTAAAATGGCTGCACACATGGTGGAGCAGGAGCCAAGTCAAAGATGAACATGTCCCTATTAGAATGAATGGCAAAATGCCTGCGCAACCCCTGCGAGTTTGGAAAAAACTGTAAGGGTTATCACCAACATATTTATATATTATAAAGTTGTAATGGTGTCTGTAGCTCAAAAGAAAGATGAATATTTTAAAAAGCTGAAAAGGCAGAAAAGCCAAAGGGGGCTGAAAGAGTTGAAAAGGTTCAACATTTTAATTGCTGAACATGAAGCTGAATGTTTGAAGGAGTTGAAAATGCAGAAAGATGGATATTTTAAAAAGCTGAAAGGGCAGAAAAGCTGACGGGGCTGAAAGAGTTTAAAAAGTTGACCATTTTAATTGTTTAACGTGAGGTTAAAAGTTTGAAGGAGTTGAAAAGGCAGAAAGACGAACATGTGAAAAGGCTCAAAAGGCTGTGGAGTAAGAGGGCTGAAAGAGCTTAAGGGTGAAAAAAGGCTGAAAGGTGAAAAGTTAAAAGCAGAAAGAGCTTAAAAAGTTGAAAAAAAGACTGAAAAGGTGGAAAGTGAAAGGCAAAAAGAGCTTAAAAAGGTGAAAAACGACTGAAAAAGGCCAAAAAATTGCAGAGTATGGGGGCAGAAAGAGGTTAAAAAGGTTGAAAAAAAGGATGAGAAGATGTAGAGGCAGAGGGGCAAAAAAGCTCATGAAGGTTTAAAAGGATAAAGAGAGCCGAAAAAGCATAAAGAAGGTGAGGAAGGATGAACAGCTGTGGAGTAAGAGGGCTGGAAGAGGTTAAAATGGTGAAAAAAGGCTAAAAAAGGATGACAAGTAGTAGAATAAGAGGGCTGAATGAGGTTAAAAAGGTGAAAACATATGAAAAGCTGTCGAGTAAGAGGGCTGGAAGAGGTTAAAAAGTTGAAAAAAGGATGAGAAGATGTATAGTGAGGGCCGAAAAAGCTTATGAAGGTGTAAAAGGATGAAGTAGGAGGGCCGAAAAAGCATAAAAAAGGTGAAGAAGGATGAAAAGCTGTGGAGTAAGAGGGCTGGAAGAGGTTAAAATGGTGAAAAAATGTGAAGAGCTACAGAGTAAGAGGGCGGAAAGAGCTTAAAAGGGTGAAAAAAGACTGAAAAGGCCAAAAAGTTGTATAGTAAGGGGTAGAAATAGCTGAAAAGGGTGAAAAAAGGCTGAAAGGTGAAAAATTAAAGGCAGGAACAGTTTGAAATGGCTGCAGATATGCTGTATCAGGACAAGAGACAGAGACGAAAATGTCCCCCATAAGGAATGAATGGGAAAACGCCTCCCAAACTCCTGCGATTGCTGAAAAAACTGTGAGGGTTATCGTCAAAATAATTGTATGGTGAGTGACAGGAGGAGTTGCTGAACGCGGTCATGTCGTTTATTTCTGAAGACTGCAAAATGAGGGCGGGAGAGCGAGAGACAAATCAGGTACCGTCTGCTCATTTCCGGAAAATTCGGCTCAAAATTAACATTGCGGCTTATGGGACAGGATTGAGAGTTGCTGTCGCTCTCGGGCTTCTAGATCCAAAACCGTAAGTCCCACATCTGAAATAAGACCATCAGCTGAAAGCCAACACGATTTCCTACATTTCTATGTGTATATTGTCCATGTTGAGGAAAAGGTTTGGAGTCGAAATCAAGCCGAAGAGAGTTTTTTTCCCGTTTTCGAGGCTGCTCTGCTCTCTGGGGTGCGGCCGTTGGTGATGTCACTCACTCTAGCCGACGCAATACACACCCATTATAAACGCAGAAGACGGGCTAAAAATCGCTCAAACTAAAACTGCGATTATTTCAAAACTGTACAGGATTTTTTAAAACTGAATACAGGTCCAATAGTTCAAGATCTGCTGAGTGCTTTAAAGTTTGAATGGTGTCTCTCGCTCAATGTATGAGGAGCAAAAAGAGGTTGAAAGGCAATGAGTTTTGAAGAGTTTGAAGCTTTTCCCATTTGCAATGTTCATCTTTTTTGGAAAAAGCTGAATTTCTGAAAAAAATGAAAAGTTGAAAAGCTGAAAAGCAGAGGGTTGAAAGAGCTGAAAGAGCTGAACATTTTAACATTTGAATGGTTTGAATAGCTGAAGGTATGCTGAAGTTATAGCAGAATGAAATTTGAAAAAATCCCCATAAGGATGAATGGGAAAAATTTGTGGAAAAAGCTTAATATTTCGAAAAGTATAATAGTTAGAAATGAGAAAAATACAAGCAGTAATGTCCTTAAAAAGCTGTACATTTTGATATTTGAATGGTTTCAATAGCTCAAGATTTGAAGGAGAAGAAACGTGCCGAAAAACGTACGGAACTAGAAAAGGCAAGTTCTGAAGAACTTGCGGTTGTGAATGCTCCTCGTGACCAGCTGAAGCCAAATGCGGACTGCTGGCTGTGAAAACTTTGAATAATGTCCACAATATCTAAAAAACTGTGAAATAATGTAGAACTTGTTCAAAAACTGAAGCCAGATTGAACTGGTAGCTTTAAGTCATCTAAAGTCTCGTCTGAAGAGAATGAAGCTTTGTAATAGTTGGGTGAGAATGAAGCATTAAAATATATAGAGTTTGAAGAGATGTTACAGTGAGAATGAGTCAAAAACTCTGAATCAGACTGAGAAATTCAATAAATCTCGATGTGTCGATGATTGGAAATATTTAAATAAATTTAAACAGAGTTCCTGGGTTGAAAATAATGTAGAATTGGTTGAAAAACTGAGGCCAAACTGAATTGGTTGCTTTAATTTATTTGAAGTCTCATCTGAAGAGAATAAAGCTTCCTAATAGTTCGGTGAGAATGAAGCATTAAAAATAGAATATAAGGTTTGAGCCAAACTGCAATGCTAGCTTAAATTTCTGTTGAGAAACAGCTGATGGAGGAAGAAGAGATGTTACAGTGAGAATGAATCAAATGCTCTGAATCTGACTGAGAAATTCAATAAATCTCAATATATCGATGATTAAAACATTTAATTATTTGAATGGAGTTCCCGGCTTGAATGAAAGAAAAAAGAAAATCATTAAGTAAATCATTATAGTTTCAATGTTGGGAAATATACTGTGTGTGTGTGTGTGTGTGTGTGTGTGTGTTTGTGTGCATGTGAGTATGTGCTTAAGCATGGCTTAATGTGCGTGTGTGTGCGTTTGTGTGCATGTCAGTGTGTGCTTAAGCATGGCTTTATATGTGTGTGTGTGTGTGTGTGTGAGGGTGTGTGTGTGTGTGTGTGTGTGTTTGTGTGCATGTGAGTATGTGCTTAAGCATGGCTTAATGTGTGTGCGTTTGTGTGCATGTGAGTGTGTGCTTAAGCATGGCTTTATATGTGTGTGTGTGTGTGTGTGTGTGTGTCTGTACATGTGTGGTCATGTGTGCATGCTCACACATGGATATCTGAGTGTGCGTGTGTGTGTGTCAAACTGACTCATTGGTTGCGAATGCAGAAGGCATTCACAACATATGTTCTTCATTTTCACGGAATTCTTTAATTTTCTTATTATTGGTTGTGAATGCAGATGGCATTCACAACATATGTTCTTCGTTTTCACGGAATTCTTTAATTTTCTTATTATTATTATTATTGGTTGTGAATGCAGAAGGCATTCACAACATATGTTCTTCGTTTTCACGGAATTCTTTAATTTTCTTATTATTATTATTATATCTTCCGTAATATATATATTAATATATTATATAATCTCGTCTTTAAATCGCCACCATTTCCACAATGTTCACTCCAGCAGAAAAATAAAAACACCAGCTTGTAGGTACACTCGTGCTCGTGCTTACAGCGGATCTCTGGAGGCAATCGGACAAAAACTTTTGGCTCGGTGGGCATTTTACTGACAGGAACACCGACCAACTGACGCATAGAGTCCCATTAAAATGAGAGGAAAAATATCTAGAGGCAGAAAAAAAACATTCACTTTTCCAAACTGCTCAACAAGACACATTTCTGACCACAGACACACAAAAACTTCACAGGATGCTCAAAAGACTCTCATAGTTTTGACCTTACCATTATTTTAGTGATAGCAGTTACTGTTTTGCAAAGCAAAGCCATGCTTAAGCATACACTCACATGCACACAAATGCGCACACACATATAAAGCCATGCTTAAGCACACACTCACATGCGCGCATGCGCACGCACGCGCGCACACACACACACGCACGCGCATACGCACACACACACACAGTATATTTCTTAACATTGAAACTATGTTTAATTATTATCTTTTTTCTGTCATTCAAGTCAGGAACTCCATTCAAATAATTAAATGTTTTAATCATCGATATGTTGAGATTTATTGAATTTCTCAGTCAGATTCAGAGTCTTTGACTCATTCTCACTGTAACATCTCTTCAAACTCTATATATTTTAATGCTTCATTCTCACCCAACTATTACAAAGCTTCATTCTCTTCAGACGAGGCTTCAGATGACTTAAAGCTACCAATTCAGTCTAGCTTTAGTTTTTGAACAAATTCTACATTATTTCACAGTTTTTTAGATATTGTGGACATTATTCAAAATTTTCACAGCCAGCAGTCCGCATTTGGCTTCAGCTGGTCACGAGGAGCATTCACAACCGCAAGTTCTTCAGAACTTGCCTTTTCTAGTTGGTTGTGAATGCAGAAGGCATGCTTATAGTGTGAATGCTTGCAGCATTCACACTATTGTTCTTCTGGAATTTATTTTTCTTTCTTTTTTTTTATTATTATTCCTGCTTCCGTACGTTTTTTTGTCCGCTTTCTTCTCCCTCAAATCTTGAGCTATTGAAACCATTCAAATATCAAAATGTTCAGCTTTTTAAGGACATTACTGCTTGTATTTTTCTCTTTTCTACCTTTTATACTTTTGGAAATATTAAGCTTTTTATGCAAAATTTTTCCCATTCATCCTTATGGGGATTTTTTCAAATTTCATTCTGCTATAACTTCAGCATACCTTCAGCTATTCAAACCATTCAAATATTAAAATGTTCAGCTTTTTCAGCTCTTTCAGCCTTGAGCTTTTCAGAAATTCAGCTTTTTCCCAAAAAAATTTAACATTGCCGCAAATGGAAAAGCTTCAAATCGTCTTCAGAACTCATCGCCTTTCAACCTCTTTTTGCTCCTCATACATTGAGCGAGAGACACCATTCAAACCTTAAAGCACTCAGCAGATCTTGAACCATTGGACCTGTATTCAGTTTTTAAAAATCTTGTACGGTCTTGAAATAATCGCAATTTTAGTTTGAGCGACTTTTAGCCCGTCTTCTGCATTTATAATGGGTGTGTATTGCGTCGGCTAGAGTGAGTGACATCACCAACTGCCGCACGCCAGAGTGTAGAGCTGCGTCGAAAAAAATGTTCAAACTTGTTTTCAGCTTGAGTTTGATCCCTCACCTTTTACTTGACATAGACAATATATACATAGAAATGTAGGAAGTCTTCAGATGTGGGACTTACGGTTTTGGATCTAGAAGCCCGAGAGTGACAGCAACTCTCGCTGCTGTCCCATAAGCCGCAATGTTAATTTTGAGCCGAATTTTCCGGAAAATAGCAGACGGTGCCTGATTTGTCTATCGCTCTCCCACCCTAATTTTACACTCTTCAGAAATAAAAACGACATGACCGCGTTCAGCAACTCCTCCTGTCACTCACCATACAATTATTTTGACGATAACCCTCACAGTTTTTTCAGAAATCGCAGGAGTTTGGGAGGCGTTCTCCCATTCATTTCTTATGGGGGACATTTTCGTCTCTGTCCCTGGTCCTGATACAGCATGTCTGCAGCCATTTCAAGCTGTTCCTGCCTTTAACTTTTCACCTTTCAGCCTTTTTTCACCTTTTTAATCTCTTTCTGCCGCCATACTCTGCAACTTTTCGGCCTTTTTCAGTCGTTTTTCACCTTTTTAAGCTCTTTCTGCCTTTAACTTTCCTCATCACCCGGAAATCGCAATTTCTCTCGTTAAATCATGCATATTGGTGTTGAAACTTGCCTGAAAAGCTGTTTCAGCCCCTTGCGCTTTTCTGACTTTTCAGCTTTTTAAAATATTCATCTTTCTTTTGAGCTACAGACACCATTTCAACTTTATAATATCTAAATATGTTGGTGATAACCCTTACAGTTTTTCAGATGTGGAGAGGGGGGACATTTCGCTGATCCGCCTTTGGATGTAGTATCAGGGCCGCATTATTAGTGAACCGGCTAGTAACCGCACTTGACCAGATCCGAGTTTTGCGTTGTGGAAAGCGCACTGTTATGCCTTAACCAAGATATCGATCATTAAGATTAATTGGATCAGATCTGACTGGAATAAGGCCGCCATAGTGGCTGGTAAACTGATTAAATTCACCCGCCAGCGCACAAATTCACCTGCGGGTTGCGGGTGCTAATTTCCATCTCTGGTGTGTGTGTGTGTGTGTGTGTGTGTGTGTGTGTGTGTGTGTGATGACTGTCACTACGGCAAAGCTCAGACCACCTTATAAATCGAGTAATTTTAAGGTTTGTTGCATCACGAGGAGAAACTTAATAAAAATGTTGAAACGACACATTTGATCTCATTTTTGCTTTTCTTTGGAATTCGGCATTAAGTAGCATGCATTACGATTTTTGTTTCATTGTGAATGTGTCAGTTAGTTTGCAACAAGGCTGTAAAACCCTGCTACTTCTTCGCCATACTCCCTTACAAAACACTCAATTTTGAAATTTGTTTCTTTAGTAGAAACTGTATAAACGTTGTGAAATGCAGTGTACAGCACATCCTTTATTATTTGGATACGGTTGTTCATTCGGCAAACGTTTTACCACGTGCTCTGTGAGATATTGCAGGGTTTGGGGATCGCTTTCAGAGGTTCAACACCAGAATTTCCGAGTGGCCCCTGAACGCCACACTCAAACTTTGTTGGAGCAGCCTGGCGGACCGGACGTTACTTCAGTCGCTGTATGCTGTCTGTCAGGTAAGCACGGCCGTCATGGCCAGCAAGTATGAACGGTCGAAATACAGGTTTATTGTTTTAGCAGTACATTCAAAGTTGTGTTAATTCATACGAGAGTAAACATGAATCAATGGGTGCAGAGTTTTTCTTGTTAGGCAAAGCCTTTATTGTTGGCTACACGATGGTAACGTTGCTAGCTTAACCGCTAACGCTAACTTAACTGATAACTGACGAGCGCGTGAAGGAGTTCTGAAAAGACAGCCAACGTCCGTTCGCTGCAGTTAATAGCAGTTTTCAGTTCAGATAGACAATGCCTTGCTGATTTTCTAACTGTTGCCTGGGACTGAGGGCGGAAAAGTAGCCCTGTCTCTCTCATCAGGATAGAAATTGTTTATATAATAGTCCTTCAGTCACACTATGAATTATTGATATTTGACTTGCAGGCTGCCTTATGATCAATTTTGTGACAAGTGGCGTGTGTGTAACTCCAACCCAAACCAACAGAAGGGAGAAGCAGAGTGACATTAATACCATCAAAACGATATATTCAAGTATACACAGAGCCGAGATGGAGAAGTAATTAGTCGTGATTTGTAGTTAAACTAATATATGCTTCCTTTCTTAGATATAGAGGACATTCATCGACTGCTGCGTTTTTGCCTGGTAAGTATGGGGGCTGCAACAGCCTAAATAAATTGACAGAAACACAGTTTAGTATCTCAAACTGTTTAATTTAGTTTGGATTCACACATGATTTAATTTGCGGTATCTTTATTGTTATTTATTTCTCAAAATTTTAGAAAATGGGCACTATGAATTTAGAGTAACAGTTGCTTCTGTCAAAAGTTATTGAATAACTTTAGCAAGTGCTGCATATAAGAATAATTAGTTACTCAAAAATAAACAGTTCTGTCTCTCACACACAGCTGATTTTGTGGTAATGTCATTCATGGTGCACAGACTGATTTTGGTGAAGCACAGGCAACACTCTTTTTTTTCTTTAGTGAATTGTAACCCTCTCTTCTCTCTCTCCCTCACTTGACTGAACTTCGTTGCATTCCTGCCAGCCTGTGTGGCCTGCAAACTGCAAAAGTGTAAGAGCACACAGAGACATTATGATTGTTTTAAACTGATATTTCATGGGTTTACATTCAATTAAACTTTGTTGGTGGGAATCACGTACACAGTTTATAAATTAAACCCTCTAAAAAACAATTTGATCTAGATACATATGAGATGTGACCCCCTGATTTCCTGAGAAGAAAGTAAAATAATAGGGGTAGGAATCTCTTGGGACCTCACGATTCGATTCGATTCCGATTCCGAGGTCAACGATTCGATTCAAAATCGATTCTCGATTCACTTAATAATACTTAATTAATTAATACTTAATTTACTTCCAAAATATTTAATTAATAAAACAAATGAAAGAAATGTGGCAAGTCATCTGGACATCTGGTTACATGTGCTAGTAAACATCCAGCTTTGCAAAGAACCAAAATGAAAAGAAAAGTGTTCCTGTAACAGCATACATGTAGTACATTAATACAGCCGCAGCTGGTCGACGGTCGGTACAGGTGTTTCTATCACAGGTTGATCTGGACGTCTCACACTTTGCCACAGCTGACTGACCTCACGCTGAGTTCGGGCTGGATTTCAACATACTGTGCGTACAGTTCTCACATCGACTTGGATTCAGCTTAATAACGATGTATGCGGCTGGGAACGATGGCTTTAAGCAGCTTTAATTTTTTAGTATAGTGGCGCACCGTCAGCCAGGGGAGGAGACTGTCGTTATCGCCGTCAGCGGGGGGAACGTCCGTCCATCCCCCGGCTCCTCGTCGTCAGCTGGAGGACGGACGGACGGATGGACGCTCGTCACCGTCAGCCGGGGAGCGCATTTTTTACGAGAAGACCGCGGCAGCCCACAAACACCGGCTATAAAGCAGCTAACATTGAAAATGAGTATAGTGGCGCTGAGCGAGCAGTATAGCGGCACAGCGCCGCTGTTCCACTGTCTGTTAAGTAACCATTTGAACGCACAGCGGAATGACAGAAATACCAGATGGTTAGTTACAGGTGTACAGGTTTAACCTGGACGCTGCGCACTCAACGCCACAGCTAACAGCCAACAGCGGTCTCCACGCTGCTCTCGAGCCGCTCGGCGTAAACAAATGCCTCAGACGAGTTGTTTGTGAGTACAAACATTCACGACACATCCCATGTTTTTTGTTGTGTGCACGCCGTCAACTGTCCGGGCGCTGCAGCTCCGCACCTCTGAGTTCCGCACCTTGCGTTCAGTCAACATTACGTTGTCAATTAACATGTAGAAAATCGATTTTTGACATTTGTGAATCGATCCAGAATCATCCACATCCGAATCGCGATTAATCTAAGAATCGATTATTTTTCCCACCCCTATAAAATAATGTCTTTCTGTCTCCATACTACTTCTGGCTGTCTCTAGCTGCTGACTAGGGCTCAGCGTTATTGACCAAAATTCATATCATGGTATTTTCAGGCTGACTGTCATCAAAAGCTAGATATATCTCAGCATTTTGTACACAGTGGGCTGAATTATAAGTTGTAGCTAAAACTACATTTGAAATGTCGCAAGAACTTTCATTCAAACAGACTGTGACACATCTACTCGACATGTAAATTCAAATCTATGAATTAATTAAGAACTAGCAGGCCTTTAAGTTAACTTTTTTTTCCCACTGGTGCTACGTACTAATCTGATTAGAGTTTTGCAGCACAAGGCACTAAATAATAGCCTAATAATTGTGTAATCGTATGAAGTAAGTCCAAGATAGTTAGATCCATAACATTCTGTGTTGAGGGAGTTTGTTATGTCATTTTGAAGTATTTAGTCATGATTTGTAGTTAAACTAATATACGTTTCCTTTCTTAGATATAGAGGACCTTGACCAGCTCCTGTGCTTTTGCCTGGTAAGTGTGGAAGCTGCAACAGCCTACAGAAATTGACATTAACACAGTTAAGTACTGTTGCAATGATTCATTTTAACAATGATTCGATTCGTATCACAATTTGTTGTTGCCGATATGATTCAAGGATGATCTTGGTTAATTTAGAACGATATGATCTAATACCATTTAGTGACTTGAAATCGATTCAGTAACTTTTTAGCCAAAAAATCAACCAGTGTGACTGTGAAACAAATACCTGGATACTGGACAGTGCAGGTGAAGTTTCCTAGATCCCTGTTGTTTCTTGGAAGGGTTAGATTATCAGGTTTAAATTAATTATGATATAAATAAGTAAACAGTAATAAATGGCACATGTATTAACCTTTTATTTGAATTACGTGCAACCAAGAGGTTAACCTTTTCTGCTCTCATTTTCAATATAAAAGGAGTACAGTAAGTGCAACCAACACTTCTTCAGGTTGAATTAACAGTAGGTTTGCCTGCTACTTTTGCTGCTGTTTACAACATAAGAGTACAATAATAAAGTGCACCCAACTTCCATTCAGCTTAACTGAACAGTGGTTAAACCTTCTACTACTCTCATTTTAATGAACAAACAGCAGTGCACTATATTTAAGAAAAGATCAAATGTAACCATCTGCTCTTCAATGACTCTACAGGTTGTTTTTTCAAAAATATCAACTGATCCACATGATCTGGCCGCAGAACACTTCTCTGTGCATTTTGGCCTAGTTTCTGATTAAACATGGTGGAAAGACCTGAGGTTTCTTCAGAGGGATTAGTCATGTTGCCGTTTTTTATTTGACTTTTACATATTCTACAAACAATGAGCAATTTATTTAGAACATCTCTGCCTTTGCAAAAGTCAAAGTGTTTCCATACACTGGACCACAATGATGGCTTAAAAATGTTTTGCTTGCTGTCTCCTCTGCCATCCGACATGCTGTGTAATGTTGTCGTTCTGAGATCCGCGCTGCTGTCGGCGCGTGCCGATAATGTCACAGACAGGTGGACTGAATTGAGTAGCATTTAACTTGTCTTTATCGTTAAAAGTGCTTAAAAAAATACACATCCATGAAGTTTACGGTGCTTAAATCCAATGTGCAATTTCCTAGTATCGATACAATTGATTATTTACCATTTCAAACGATGTTTAATTGATATATGTTGCCTGGAAGGCCAACATGCCTGGCACAGATCGACGTAGTTGGGTCGTAGGAATATAAATCGATTCATCAATGTAGTGGATTAATCATTACACCCTACAGTTTAGTATCTCAAACTGTTTAATCTTGTTTGGATTAACACATGATTTATATATTTTGTGATTTCAAACAGTTGTGTGTCTCTCACGCACACACAGCTCAGCACTGTATGGCTGGGCTACTACTGCTGTAATGTCATTCATGGCACAGATTTTGACTTGCACTGTATCAGGATTGGCACTCTGTAGTGATGTGGCAGTAAGCACACCCCTTCTTAACCTATTGGCTACAGCAGCTGCTTCAACACACTGTGCTGAAATTGCAGTGGAAATAAAATGAGACCTTAAGACAAGCCCTTCTGAATTGATGCCTTTCATGACAACTGGTTTTCACATTTCAAATGAATGTATGGGAATCCCTGCTGGCCGATAATTTATCAGCATGATTTTATATCATGTTCATGCTTAGCTCAGGGTAGAAGCTACTTGAGTTTTTTTCCTCATATGTTCCAACAGCAGTCTAATAGATCTTCCCTTTTTGTCTTACAGGTGCCCTGCTGATTTTCTATCTGTTGTCTCTCCTCTCATGCTCTCTCTCCCTTTCTATCCATCAGATTTGAGATTTTGGCTTTTGTTTTTTTGGCTTGAAATACAGGATACAGGCTTGACACTGAAAGGCTTGACACTCAAAGGCTTGACATTTATTGGTTTGACATTTATTAGTTTGACATTTTGACTAGACACTTTTTGGACAATTTTCACAAGCACATTACAAAACATTACACGCTCTGTCGGAGCAGGTTACCACCACCTTATTGACCTGATTTGATTTGAACTTGAAGAAGAAAATACACATTTGAAATGACGTCTGGAAAGAGCCCTTTGACCCCCAGAACTAATTTGATCACCATGCCTTCCTCCAACACCCTGCTGATACACATGTCCTTAACACTAGTTGATCAAGAGATGTCTGGACCTAATTTGATCACTATGCTAAATGGGTGCCCCCCCCCCCCTTACCCCCACCCCCCCTGTTCACCCTCCCCAAAGAGCAGACCTTTTCCCCTTGCATACCTTTTGTTTACCTTTTGTTTGAACCTGCCTTTCCCTGTTCTTTGTTCTTACTGTATAAAATGTGACTGTTTCATTTGCTCTGGGTCAACTCACCGGCTCGGACCCGCTCTGTGCCTGTCGGTCCACCAGTTTACCGGTATTCTTTGAATAAACACATCACCACAGCAAACTGCTCAACAGGACTTGAATGACTTTTCTTCAACAATTTGGTGCCGTGACCCGGATGGCAACAAACCTTCTACAGATACTCCTTCTTCCAGACCAAGGACATGCCAGTGACCTGAGAACCAAATTGCAAAGGTAAAAGGTCCTTTTGAAAACCGAATTACTGTTACTGTGCATTGTTGGAGGTCTGTCGAGGAGGGAGTTCTAAAGAAGGGTGACGCCATCCGACATTCAAGTAAGTTTGCTGTGTGTTTTGTGGAAATTCCTTTTGGTGATGTAAGGTTTCAAAACCGATGTTATTGGGAGGTTAGTTTTTAGATGTATATGAATGCTTGTTTTTTTTCCTAGTCTTATGAAGATTCGCTCTCATAAAGGCCAAGCATCTAGGGGTTAACATCTTACTTAACATCAAATAGGCACAACAGAAGAGATCAGGTTTCTTGTCCTGTGATTCTGTTGTTTTAAGGGAAAAGATCAGGTTTATTGTCCTGTGATTCTGCTGGTTTAATAGAAGAGATCAGGTTTATTGTCCTGTGATTCTATTGTTTTAAGGGAAAAGATCAGGTTTATTGTCCTGTGATTCTGCTGGTTTAATAGAAGAGATCAGGTTTATTGTCCTGTGATTCTGTTGTTTTTAACTGAAAAGATCAGGTTTAAGGTCTTGTGATTCTGTTGTTTGACAGAAAAGATCAAGTTTAAGGTCCTGTGATTCCGTTAGTTCCAAAGATCCTGTGATTCTATCGTTTTAGATAGAAAAGACCAGGTCTGACTGTTATTTGGTTTTGTTTTGTCTGGTATGTTGCAAACGATCAGGTCTGAATTCCTGTGATTCTATTCGCTCTGATAGAAAATCAGTGTCGAAAATTCCTGTGATTCCATTCGTCTCATTGAAAAGACCAGTGTCGAATTTCTGTGATTCTGTTGGTCTGAGAGAAAAGATCAGTGTTGAAAGTCCTGTGGTTTTTGTTTCTTGTTTAAATGATCAGAGGGATCTTCCAAGGAAAATGGGAAGTTATCTTAGTAGAAGGTCTGAGAGAGATTTACTGATCCTGTGAAGTACATGTATGATAATTATGGTGACGCTAGCTTTTGTCTGTTGTTTGTTTTGTTTGTCATGTGTTGCAACATTTGTTTAAATTGAGTTAAGTAAAATTCTAAGATTGGAAAATATGAGAGAGAAATTGAGTACTCTCCCAGAGAAAAAAAAAAAAGCATTTCTCCTCCCTCAAAATTTAGACGGATGAAAGTAGCTGCTGTTAGGCAGAATCTAAAATAGTTTCTCTTACAGATAGAAATAAAAAGCTAATAGCTCAAGTAGAAGAAGAAGAAGAAGAGGAAAAAAAAAGAAAAAAAAAAAACACAACGCAGACTAAGATTATGCCGGACAGTCAAATGGACATGTCCTGTAGAAACACTAAAACAAGGAAATACGATCAAAATAAAAGCCTTTATCCTGTAAGAGAGATAAAAGAATCCAGTGTTGATAACACTGGTGATGACTGGGTTTTTGAATACCCAAGACCTGAGGGGTATTGCACAAAAGTAGAATAAAGATATCCAGGATAACTGAGCAAGCGCGGCTTGACCTAGTCTGCTCGGCGCATCCTGGCTTAATTGGTTGCACGTTTGCCAAGCCAGGATGAAAAGGCGCGGCTATGTCCAGCCAGGTGTAGATAGTCTGGATAAGTGCGTGTTCACGGCATACTTAAGTAGACCTCGCGATCGCTCACAGAATCACCGATGGAAACATGGACAAAAGTCGCGCGTCTTATTTTACGGCCGCCGAGCAAGAGCTCCTCATGGAGTTTTACGAGGATGTGAAAGACATTATAAGGAAAAAAGGCAATACAAGTGCCATAAATAAAGAACGCGAGAAAGCCTGGCAGACAATAGCGGACCGGCTTAATGCGTAAGTAGTTAAAAACTGTTCAATTAATAAAGAGTGCTCCACTGGAACTGTCATAATTAAGCCACAATTAAAGGACTACAGGAGTTACTTTTGAAGTCCACTAATCAACTGTTGTACACTTTGCTTTAAATTTGCTAAGTATAGATGCATGTTACTCATGTTGAAATGTAAAGTATGATTAAGTGCAAACAATTATCCACACTGTGTCATTTAATCTATTTTTCTCATGTTACGTTTTAATCAATTTTATCTCCCTCTCCTTCATAAAGAACAAACTTGTCTGGCCAGATAAGGACCTGGCAGCAAGTTAAGATTAAATACAAGAACATCTTGCAGGCCGGTAAGGGACTTTAAAGTAGATAACAGTGAACAAATGAGGTGAATAGATTAGGTGTCTGCTAAAATGTTGAATGTCTGTATGATTGTAGCAGTTAAAAAAAAAGCCTATAGAAGTGGCACAGGGGGCGGCCCAAGCCAGGATACGACCCCAGCGGAGGAGCTGGCACTCCATTTGAATAAAGGGAGGCCAGTGATGGAGGGGATCCAGGGAGGGACAGTAACCGACTGTGTCCCAGCCGCAGAAACTGTCCACTTCATCCAAGGTACATACTGCAGTACTACTGCACATGGAACACAATCAAATAATTATATTACACTGTCTGACTTTGGATTTCCTTACAGTGTCTGGGAATACGGTTACACTTTTGGAGCCACCAGAAGATCCGGTTAGTACATTGTATCGAAATCACAGGTGTGGTATGTCCTGTGAAGTCTTAATTCAAGTTCTCTCAATACATGTATGTATATGGCAGGGGGAAGGCACGTCTGCAGCTGCAGAATACACTTCTGCAGATGAGGAGACTGTGTCACTGGACTCCAGAAGGCTTGAGGTATGTCAATTTTATGGAAATATCCTGCTTATTTAGTCCATAAAGGATCTGAAGTCAGTGATGTGGTGCTAATAGAAAATATATGTGTCACAGGACCCAGATGCTGCACAGTCCCCTAAACAGCCTGGTAACATTGTGAGTATTAGCTAAAGTAAATCTACGTTATGCACAAATCCTGCTGTGCTAATTGACATTTCTTTTACAGACTTCACAAACTGTCAGAAAACTGTATTCTAAGCACCTGGAGAAACAGATAGAGCTGGCAGACATTAAAATCAAATTAAAAAAGAGAAAGCTCGAAGAAATGGAGCTGGATCTTGAGATCAAACGCCAAACACTGAGGAAACTGGACCTGGAAATCCAGAAACTAGAAAGAGAAGTGAGTATTTCAGTGCACACAGTAACCATAAGTGCAATACAGTGTTTTAATCTATGTTGCCTCTGCTCTCTCTGTTCCAGGATCCAAGCAACCAAGAAAACTGACTGCCAAATAAAAAAAGTACAATAAGAACACATTTGTGTCCTCCCTTTTTCATTTGTGAAGAAGAATGTGCGCACACACAGTAACTTTCAAGATATTTTATTAACTAAGGATAGGCTAGATCCAAAAATTAGGTGAAAAAACTTGCAATATATTGCTCCCTGACCAGTCTCCCATTAATGTGGTCTGGGTAGATGGGAGCATTTTCCCAGTCAACATCAACAGCCACTCGGGGGGGCCTCTCCTTTCTTAGGCCTGCAATGTTATGCAGTACTGCGCATGCAGCAATTACATCACAGGCCCTGTCCGGGGAAACCCTCAGGTGGTGCAGGCACTGAAAGCGAGATTTCAGAATGCCAAAGGTCATCTCGATTCGAGCCCTTGTCTTGGTGTGTGCATGGTTGTAGGCCTGCTGTGGTGGGGTTTGGGGATCCGCAAGGGGAGTCAAGAGGAATGACTCGCAGGCGTAGCCTTTGTCTCCCAGCAGCACACCAGAGAATTCGCCTGATAATGCAAGATATCATTTAGAAAACTAGACGGCAGAGTTAAACACTCATGATGTCCAAGGTGCTTACAGTGCAAATAAAATGTGTGGCTTACCTTGTGAAAGTCTCTGGTAAATTGGACTAGCCCGAAAGACTCTTGAGTCATGTACTGAGCCAGGCCACTTTGCCTCCAAATTGCTGACAAGGCAGTCGGCATCACAGATCATCTGAAATGTGAAGTTGTAACCTATTAAGGTCATTTAATGCACAGAATTAATTTATGTAGGTCATAGTAACCATAAATCACTGTTACCTGCACATTGATGCTGTGGAAAGATTTCCTGTTAATGTAATCTCCCTCATGTTCTCCTGAGGGGCGTTTGATTCTGATATGTGTGCAGTCCACTGCACCAATGATGTTGGGGAAAGCTGTAACAAAAAATAGTGAGTATCCAACTGTGACTGATCAAAGTAGAAACTAATGGTTGCACTTCGAAATTGAGGTTACCTGCAATCTTGTAAAACTCCTCCTTGATGTAGAGGGGTCTTCTGTGGCCAGGGAAGGTGATGAAAATGTTGATTAATGACTTCAGCGCCAGACAAACACGTCTTATTGTGCGGCAAATGGTTGCTTTGTTGAGGTTCTCTGCATCCCCAACAGAATAAAGGAAGCTCCCACTTGCCAAAAATCTCAATGTAACACAGACCATCTGTGGCACAGTGAGAGCACGGCTTCGTGCAGTCTGATGTTGAATTTTTGGACTCAGCAGCCTACATAAATATCTCAGTCCATCACCTGAGAATCTGTATCTCTCAATGAGATGGTCATCGCCAAAGGCCAATGGGTCTGACCTGTCCCGGAAAACTCTTTCACGCCTAAATGCTCGTCTGAGGATTAGGGCTTCCTCATCAAGTACATCCTCCAAAAAAGGGCAAGCCATTATGAAGAGGGAACAGGTGAATGGGAGTTGGACCTATATATACTATATTGCCCTCATCACAGATTTAATTGAAAACACCTTTGCAACTTCATCAACCGTGTTTTGTAATCTCAATTACTGCAATAAAACATATTTATGAAACCTCTGATGGCAATTTGACAAGCAGTCTTCATTAGCATAGCAATATAACACTTGGCCCAAGTAATAATACTACCACTTGAATAAATATAAAAAGACTGTTGCAATTACAAACAGCCAACATATTTAAATGACAGGAAAAATTATAATATATATGTAATATTTTAATGCAGGATAATTAAAATGACGCAACATACTTAGAAAGACCATGGACATTGCTGTAAAACACATTAATTCCTCACAGGATTGACGGTGGAAATACAGGTGAATCACTAGGATTAATCTTAGCCTGGCTGTTAGCCTGGTCTGGAGCAGGCTAGCTCCACAGAATAAATCTCCATGGTAACTTATACCATAACATATCCTACTGCCCCCTATCCTGCTTTTGTGCAACGGGATCACGGATAAGTTAAGCCAGGATAACCAAGATATCCCGGCTTAATCCCTTATCCTAGTTTTGTGCAATACCCCTCTGATCTGTTTGATCAGGGAGATGAAGAGGAGTGGGTTACAGCAAGCAAAAGTAAAAGAAAAACCAAAACAAACCCAGCAAAATTAACTCCCCTAATTACAATGGGAAAAGATGTTGTCTACAAACCTTGGAGCCGAAGAGAGCTTAAAGCAATAGTTGGAGATTTTTCCCAAGGATGTACGGACAAATAAACAAAAATGGCTGGACGAATGGGATTCAGTATGCACGATCTACAGTCTTCACATGCCTGATATGATGCGACTGTTAAAACTGACTCTGCCATCTGATTTGAAAGATAAAGTAATTGAAGCCTGTAAAATTCCCCGCAATTCAACAGAGTTTGCCCGAATCACACCAGAGGAAGCTAAGACATTTTACAGTATCATAACCTTAGCAGTTCAACAGGAGGTTATACAACAGGTTGACTTTTCTCTTTACTGGCAAAGATGACAATCCTAAGGAGCTGTATGGAAAAATGCTGACAACTGCAAAAGAAAATTGTGGTCTATCACCAAGTCAAATTGTTGGAATGCCAGCTGGTTACCTGCAAAGTTTGTTTGTGAACAAAAAAAAAAATAATAAGAACAAAAGTGCAATTGACAATTGGTGGTCAGGAAAACCAATGTCTGATTTTAGTAGAAATTGCACCACAGCATTTGAGATAACACTGAACAAAGAGATTGTAGAATGAATGAAATGCTAATGCTTGCTCAAGTGTCTCACTATACAGGCGGAGCTACCAGAGGAGGACGCAGTGGCAGAGGAAGCGTCCAAAAAGGGATGGGGTACCAAGGACACAGGCCATCACACCATGTGCAAAACAACAGACAGTCTCTTGCGTCATGTGGTGAGCCAGATCATTGGGTAAGAAATTGCCTATACAAACGATCCAGACATACCCTGCCCACGGCACCTCCATCAACCAACATGGAAGAGCCACCAACCCCACAGTATAACCAGTAGAGCTGTCAGGACAGTAACCAAATTGAAACAGGAGAAATTATAACCCAGGCTCCACTAATTAAATTAGAAAAAAAATAAAAAAAACAAAGAAGAACCTAATTTAATGATAAATGTGAATGGAAAATCAACACCATTCCTGGTGGACACAGGAGCTTCTCTTTCTACACTGACACCAATAAAATCTACAAATTTTAATTTAATCTGAGGAAACAGTTAGAGCTGTGGGGGTTGTAGGTATTCCAATGTGTCTACCTGTATCTGAGCCTACTATAGTGTCTAGGTCCTTTCACTGAAAGTCCAGTTTCACCACTTCCCACTCCTTTCTTCTATCAGATACCACACCTGTGAATCTGTTAGGAAAAGATTTGTTATGCAAACTAAATTGCACCATCTATTGCACACCAGACGGCATCTTTTTAGAGACTAATGAACATAACAAAACAATTGTGTTAGCTGCTCTGATAGATCAAAATCAACCCATAGGTGAAGAGAAAGGGAAAGTCAATGATAGAGTGGTGTCTAGTGTGCCCCTGTCAGTATGGGCCTTTTTGTCTAATGACATTGGTTTGATTAGAACAGCTGAGCCAGCACACATTTTGCTAAAACAGAATGCCCCCCCTGCCAAGGATTTCACAGTATCCTCTCTTTCAAGAAAAGAGAGAAGGCATTTGCCCTATATATATAGATCTGCAAGCTATTGATGAAGTGATACTCCCCCATTTTCCTTTAGCTCCAAATCCTACAACCGTATTGTCTTCAATCTCAGCCAATTTGACTTATTTTATGATATTTTACCTGTGCAGTGCATTTTTCTCTGTTCCCCACATAGCCAGAATCTGAAGTTTGCATTCAGCCTCTCCCTCTGCTGTTACATGTGAGACTGACACAGTTATTTTTCTCAAAGCTTTAGGAGTGAAGGGTCACTAAAGAAAGTTCAATTCAGAGCCAGAGGTACTTGGGACACACATTATCCGGTTCTACAAGAATGAAAATGGCAAAACCCACAAATGTGTCACAGACAAAGACATTTTTGGAATGACAGGTTATTGTAGACATGGATAATGGACTTTTCTTATAGAAAATATGGAGTGCCACGTGCAGGGTATGCAAGTTGTGATAATTTTTCAATAATTGATAGCGCTGCCCTGCCACCCTCAAGCTCCGCCCAAGTAGCTGAGTTGTACGCACTGATGAGAGCCGGTCATCTAGCAAAAGGTAAGACTGTCACCTTTTACACAGACTCCAGATATGCTTTTGGATGTCTATATGATTTTGGTAATCTGTGGGCGAACCGAGGATTCATTACATCCTCAGGGATCCCCATTAAAAAACTAATTGGTAAATTGTTAGAGGATGTCAGCTACCGTCATCTATTGCTGTTGTTAAGTGCGAAGCTCACACGGAATCCAAGGACCCTGTTTCGAGAGACAATGCTCTGGCTGACAATGCAGCCAAAGCAGCTGCCAAAATGGGTATTCCTGTTCTTGTAAAGCTCTGTCCTTCTTTACCTGCTAAAGATCTTGCCTCTCCTAATGATGTGATTCTTTTACAAGAAGTTGCTGATGTGAAGGAGCAAAAATTGTGGCTTTCCCATGTTTGTAAAAATGTAAATAGTGTGTGGGTCCACAACGACGGCCGCGTTGTGGCACCAGCTTCCTTGTGCTTAGAAATGTAATGGATGTGATAATATTCTTTTATGTGTAGAGACGTTCTCCAACCAGTCCGAAGCCTGGGCCTACAAGAAGGCTGATTCGGACAATATTGTTGTATGTATGAACACGTTCTCCAACCCGGGCTGAAGCATGAACCTGTAAGAAGGCTGATTTTGTCTCTTTAGCGAAATGCTTGCCAAGCAACAAGGATGAAGAAGATGAACCTCCATGCCATGGATAAGTCTATGCAAACACTGTGCTCTGCCTTATCCTCTGCTATTCAGCTACTCCACAGACAAGTAAAAACTGTCCAGTCACCTCCTAGCAGCCAGCAGTGCTACAACCAGGAGATTGGGTCTGCATCAGAGAGTTCCAGAAGAAAAACGCCCCGCTGGTTGAAAACACAACACGTCCTGCTTTCCACCAACAGCAATCAAGTGTGAGGGTCGTTCTACTTGGATCCACGCATCACACTGTAAGAAGGCACCTCCACCATGCGGAAGAAATCAGCATGGTCCCTCTACATCCAGTCGACCATCTTCCTCATCGCCTATGGAGCCATAAAGTGTTGGCCACACCCCTAGGAATGAGCAACGCTGGCATTGGAGGCCCAGAAGAAGATGTACGCTGGCTTCCAGAGGAGCAGAGGAGCAACGCTGGCACCGGAGGCCCAGAAGACGATGTACGCTGGCTGCCAGAGGAGCAGAGGAGCAACGCTGGCACCGGAGGCCCAGAAGACGATGTACGCTGGCTTCCAGAGGAGCAGAGGAGCAACGCTGGCAACGGAGGCCCAGAAGAAGATGTACATCATATATGCTTCACCACAGCAAGCAATCGATGAGTCCAAAGGAAAGGTACCTCCAGGACTAAATCCTGCTCCAGACTTTATTGAGAATTATAACCACCTTGCTTCAGTGATGAATCATTGTTCCATACCTTTACCCAAGGGTGTGTACTGGATTTGTGACACAAAGGCCTATGAATACTGACCAAGAGGATGGTCTGGAGTATGTGGTCTGGGTCATGTGATACCAGCTATGAGAGTCCTTACTGTGCCACCAGAGATTCACATAGTGAAAAGAGACTTACATACACATGCATAAACCCCATGGACAAGATTTTTGGTGTTCACATTCCAAGCTATGGAGTCATGACATCTTTGGACCAAATAAGAGACCTTTGCCATGCAGTGGAAGATCTTGCAAACTCCACTGCAAACAACGAACCATTTGCATAACCTTGCCAAGACATTTCCTAACCCTGTTACCCTTGATTTGTTTGACTGGATTAAAGAAAAATTAGGGTCCTTTTGTTATGTGATTTTGAATTTGTTTTGCTTGGATGCGGAACTTTGACAGTTATCATTCTTCTGATCACTGGTCTCAAATGTATGTGCAAGTTATGTATCACTGAAACGACTGCTAATATGATGTACTCCACTGTAACCCAACTGGCTCCACCATTAGAGGTTGAAAATCCAGATTTTATATTTAGCATTGAAATTGACAGTGAATGATGTTGTTTTTTTTTAAAAAAAAAAAAAAAAGGGTGAATTGAAGAAGAAAATACACATTTGAAATGACGTCTGGAAAGAGCCCTTTGACCCCCAGACCTAATTTGATCACCATGCCTTCCTCCAACACCCTGCTGATACACATGTCCTTAACACTAGTTGATCAAGAGATGTCTGGACCTAATTTGATCACTATGCTAAATGGGTGCCCCCCCCCCCCTTACCCCCACCCCCCCGTTCACCCTCCCCAAAGAGCAGACCTTTTCCCCTTGCATACCTTTTGTTTACCTTTTGTTTGAACCTGCCTTTCCCTGTTCTTTGTTCTTACTGTATAAAATGTGACTGTTTCATTTGCTCTGGGTCGACTCACCGGCTCGGACCCGCTCTGTGCCTGTCGGTCCACCAGTTTACCGGTATTCTTTGAATAAACACATCACCACA
This sequence comes from Diplodus puntazzo, assembly GCA_963678695.2. Classification (NCBI taxonomy): domain Eukaryota; kingdom Metazoa; phylum Chordata; class Actinopteri; order Spariformes; family Sparidae; genus Diplodus; species Diplodus puntazzo. Next base: position 32,045,979 of record OZ023155.1, on the reverse strand, counting down.
GCAAACTGCTCAACAGGACTTGAATGACTTTTCTTCAACAAACTACAACATTGAAAAAGTGTTTACTGAACTAGTGGGAATAAGTGTAAAGGCAAAACCATATTATACTGTGCATTTGTTGTCTCTGACTTCCATCTGATTGTACTTCATCTTTAGTTCTGCTCACATTATTTGAATCAATAAGTGTTTTATTGTTGTTTAAAGCTTTAAATATATTGTAATAAAAACACCATCAGTTGTTTGAAGAAGCAGTGATTGATTTGGATATTTAAATATAAAGCTCAGTTGAATACCACATTTTGGCTTTAAAGCACTGAAAAAACGGTAAAATAAACTTGAATTTTACCGAGCATACTTTAAGGCCATTTTCACAGGCTAAAAAAGGGTTTTCTGAAAAAAATCATTGGTTTGAATCTACAACAATGCCTCGGAAAAGTAAGAAGTCCCAAGCTGCACACATGCGTTGGCAGAGATCAGGTGAGATGCATTGTGCTACAGCGACTGAACAGGAAGAAGATGTTGGTCCCCAGAGCAGTGGAGAGGTCATGACGGCTGCAGCATCCCATGTTCCAAGTGGTAACCAGGGAGATCAACATGATGCACTGAGCTCACCACACATTTCTTATACGGACATTGTAAAGATGACAATTGACAGTAATGACCCAGGTGTAACAGCTACTTCTAATGCTAAGCAGGTAAACCATTCAGGTGATGTGCCTTCACCACAGGTCTCTTATGATAACATGGTAAGAACAAAACTGCAAGGTAATGACCTGAGTGTGGCAGCTGCTATCAATGCTAACCAGGTAAACCATTCAGGTGATGTGCCTTTGCCACAGGTCTCTTATGCTGACATGGTAAAGAGGGGACGTTCCAGTAATGATTCCAGTGAAAAAGTTCAGTCCTTTGCTGTAAGCTATTCAGGTGATGTGCACCAGATCTCACATTCTGACATTGCAGAGGCAGATCTCAGTGTAGCAGGTCCATCCAATGCAGACTATGTGAACCTCACAGAACAGCCTTCTGAACAACGTGTCTGTGCATCACGCAGCCAGGCCTCTCTCAAATATGGCAAATTCAGGAACCAGCAGTGTACCTGTAACTCATTAACCTTTCTTGCATTTCTCTATGAGAATAAAAACATCACCAGAGCAGACCTCGACCTCATACTGGATAAAGGTAATACGTTATATAAAGAAAGCAGGACAGCATTTGGCTACTGATGAGCTACCTGATAAAGTTCGTACACGCAGGCACAGACTTCATGTAGACATGGAGATAGTTTCCAAATATGGGACATTTGGCGAACCTTTACCCGGAGCTGTAGATGACTTTCTGGACTTTGAGGCAGGACTGGCCTGTTTGTTAACAGAGGTCCAATATGCACTGCTGATGATGAGATCATTGTGTATTGCAGTATTCAGAACCAGGTCAGGCAGATATGGTTTCTTTGATCCACACTCCAGAACAGCCAAAGGATTGCCTGTATCTCTGGGTTCGGTCATGGCTGCTACAGCTGTCATGCTGACATTCTCACATCTCAGTGACATGATTGACAGACTCATGAAGCAACACAAGATGATGGACACACATTGCTCCTCTACATATGAGTTGAAACCTGTGGAGTTTTACAGTGTGAACACAACAAACCTGAGTAATGCCATACCAGACATACACAGTCCACCTACAACTCAGACTGCTGCTCTATCAACTGCGGTGCTGGAAGATACTCTTCAGAAGGAGTCAAGCCTGAGTGCTCCCAGGTTAACCACGGTTGTTACTGATGTCTGCAATAACACGGTACATTAAGCATGCACTGACATGGAGACTGAACCAGAGCCATTGAGCCAATTCACTTTGAATAGTGATAGTGTTAGTGCCTTACATGACATCTCGAAAATTAGTAAAGAGGCAAGAAAAAAATATAAGAGGAGACTTTTGTGCTCTGGAAAGCTGTCTCAAAGAAAGGAGAATCAAAAGATGAAAGAAAGGGAAAAGTATGCTTTTGACAAAACGTTCAGAGCAAAGAAAAAATCTTCTGCAAACAGGCAAAATTCTGATGAAGAACTCAGTCAGCGAAAACAAGAAAATTCCAGAAACCGTTATCGAAAAAAACCTGAATTACGCCAAAAGAAAAGAAATAATATAACAACTGCATATAAAGACAATCCTATATTCAGACAGAAACAAAGGGACTTCATAAGGAACAATTACAGGCACATTTCTAATTTCAGAGAAAAACAAAGACGCAACATAAGGACTCGGTACAGGCAGAATTCTGATTACAGAGAAAAACAAAGAAGCAACATGAGGAATCGGTACAGGGAGAATTCTGATTACAAAGAAAACCTAAGACGCAACATAAGGAATCGGCACAGGGAGAATTCTGATTACAAAGAAAACCTAAGACGCAACATGAGGAATCGGTACAGGGAGCATTCTGATTATAAAGAAAACCTAAGATGCAACATGAGGAATCGGTACAGGAAGAATTCTGATTATAAAGAAAAACAAATACGCAACATGAGGAATCGGTACAAGGAGAGTTCTGATTACAAAGAAAAACAAATACGCAACATGAGGAATCGGTACAGGGAGAATTCTGTTTACAAAGAAAAACAAAGAAGCAACATGAGGAATCGGTACAGGGAGAATTCTGATTACAAAGAAAAACAAATACGCAACATGAGGAATCACTATTGGCAAAATTCAGATTTCAGACAAAAACGAAGACAACTAATGAGACAGCGAATGTGTGAGAGGCGTAACAACAATCTTGTATTTAGGAGTATGCATAAGATGAGATGTGCAATGAAAATAACAAGGAAATACAGACAAATACATAGACAAGCACATGAGAGTGACAGAGAGGCTGAAAACCCCTTGATCAATGAGGCCATATCTGTTTTCAGATCACAAATAAAGGCTGGTCCCACTTTTTGTTGCACAGTGTGTCATAAGGCTTCATTTCCAAACCAAGTTCAACGCTGCACAAGGTCAAATTATGTAAAAAATCCAGATGTGGTTGAAGCATGCCTGACTGGAAAGTATGTTCATATTTGTGACAATAACTGCAGAAATGAACAGTGCAAAGTGCCTGATGAGAGAAAGACAGAGTGGATTTGTCACACCTGCCATTGTCATCTTAAAAATGGAGTCATGCCTAGCCTTGCAGTAGCTAACAACTTACTTAGCTTACTGACATTCCACCTGCACTGTGTGATCTCAACATATTGGAAAGACATCTAATCGCCAAATGCATAACATTTGCAAAAATTATTCCTCTTCCTAAAGGACGACAGCAGTGTATTCGAGGGAATGTTATCTGTGTTCCATCTCAGATCGAGGAAACTGTTAACGCTCTGCTAAGACTAAGAAGTAAGTCTCAGGTCCTGAGAGTTAAACTGAAGAGGCGTTTGTGTTACAGAGGTCATCAGCTGTTCCAGACTGTTACCTGGTCTAAACTGGTGCGAGCACTGATTGAACTCAAACAGATTTACCCACAGTATAAGGACATAACTATCAGAGATGAGGCTGAGCTGTGTGACCCAACACTTCCCGAAGAGGAAGATGATGATGATTGTGATGATGTTAATGTGGCCATGGAGGATGTTGATTATGATGAAAATGATTTAATGGAAATTGACATGTGTGAGAGAAATACACTGTGTGAGGCAGAAAATGGTCCTGAAAATGAAGTGGATGACAATGAACAGGTAAATTGTGATGACGGCCAACCAGAGGAGCAGAATGACGATCCAGAACAAGAAGGTGACATGCCAAATGGTGGTCTTGCTCTAGAGTCATGCCTTCAGCCAGGCGATGTTTCAGAGGACATATTGTGTTTCAGTGAAGGAATCTACTCTGTTGCTCCTGCAGAAGCAAATAGTCCAGTCAGCTTTTTCAAAACACCTAAACTTGAGTCCATGGCTTTCCCTGTTCAGTTCCCCACTGGTCAAAATACACTAGATGAACAGAGACTTATCAAAATAACACCCAGTGGTTATTTCAAAAGTAGGCTTCTAGGTGTTGATGATCGCTTTGCCAGAGACACAAACTATTTGTTCTTTGCACAGTTTGTGACTGAAATACACTTGGCCACGTCCAGCATGACAATTCAACTACGTAAGGGAAAACCTTTCACCAGAGATGGACACAAAATAACATCAGGAATGTTGCAAGACAAACGAGAGGTTGAACGACTGGTGAGAAATAAAGATGCCGTCAGATTCATGCAGCCGCTCAGAGGGACACCAGCCTATTGGGAGAAAACAACGAGAGATCTGTTTGCCATGATAAGACAGCTCGGAACTCCTACTTTCTTTTGTACGTTTTCTGCAGCAGAAATGCGTTGGCCTGAAGTGATTGAAGCAATAAAATGTAAGCAGGGTGAGGAAGTTGATTTTGATGAACTCGACTGGTCCACAAAGTGTGACATATTGAGAAGCAATCCTGTGACTACAATGCGCATGTTTGATAAGCGTGTTGAGGCCTTATACAGAGATTTGATCTTGTCGCCTGCACAACCTCTTGGTAAAGTTGTCGATTACTTTTACCGTGTTGAGTTTCAGCACAGAGGAAGTCCACACATACATTGCCTGCTATGGGTAGAAGGAGCTCCTATTTTTGAGGAAGACGATGATCGAACTATCTGTGACTTTGTGAACAAATATATTAGTGCACAGCTACCTGACCCAGTTACACAACCTGACCTGTACCAGAAAGTCACAGAAGTGCAGATGCACAGCAAAAACCACACACGGACATGTTTCAGAAGTGCTAGCTCTGGATGTCGTTTTGGTTTTCCCCAACCACCTTCCAGAAGGACAATGATAACAAGACCTGGAGATAAAGATGATCCAGAAAAACTGGCAGAAGCAAAAGAAAAGCTCAGACCACTGAACCTGCTGCTGAATGAACCTGAAACTGCCTCCCTGAGTTTAGACCAGCTCCTGGCTCGATGTGATTTAACACTCAGCGAGTATGAGAAATGTCTGCACATGATGAAACAATCCAATGCTGTGATACTGAGGCGTGACCCAAAACACTGCTGGGTAAATCCATATAATGCAGCTTTACTTTCTGCCTGGGATGCAAATATTGATGTTCAGTTTATACTGAATTATTACAGTTTGATAAACTACATCTGCACATATATCTGCAAAAGTGAAAACTCTGTCAGTGAGTATCTCAAAACGCTTATTGAAAACTCCAACCGAGAAAATGTCAATGAGTGTGATGATATGAGGGAAATCATGCAGGCCTATTCCAAAAAGAGAGAGGTCAGTGCCCAGGAGGCTGTCACCCGCGCATGTGGTATCAAAATGAAAAAGTGTTCACGCGGTGTCGTATTCATACCGACAGATGACAACCCAGTGAAAATGAGTCGTCCCATGTCAGACCTGCAAAACACAACATCAGAATCTGTACATGTGTGGATGACATCTCTGACAGACAAGTACAAAGCCAGGCCTGAAACACCTGAGTTTGAGGAGATGTGTATGGCAGACTTTGCCTCAACTTGCAGACTTGTGTATGGCCAGCAGACCAAAGGTAAAAAGGTTTTTCCTCTGCTGAATGACACGGGATATGTTCAAAGGAGAGAAACTGATAAGCCAGCCATCATCAGATTTCACCGCACATCGCAGGAAAAATATCCCGAGAAGTTTTATGGCACACTACTGAAACTATATGTTCCTTATCGATCAGACGATGAGCTGAAACCTCGTTATTTATCCACGTATGAGTCATTCTACAAAAGAGGCTGTGTTCAACTACCATGTGCTAACCGTCCAGAGTCCGCCAAACGCATTGTGAAGCGAAACAGAGAAAAATATGAAAAAAACAGTGAAGAAATCGAGAGTGCAATAGAGGAGTTTGAACAGAACAGAGGTGTGATTGATGAATGGTGTAATCTAGCTCCTGAATCTGAAGTAATGAGGTTGGAGTGTATTGAAGAACTGCAAGCAAGAGCACCAGATCATGAAAATGTGCAGGAGGATGTCCCAGAATATGCAAAGCAGGCTAATGCTGTAACAGAAGCCAGAGCCATCAGAGAAGCCACTGCAGTTGACCCCACACTCTTACGTCAAATGTATCAGAGTCTGAACCATAAACAGACATGTGTGTTCCATGCAGTCAGAGACTGGTGCATAAAGCGTGTTTGTGGCCCTGATCCTGAGCAATTCTTCTTTTACATAAACGGTGATGCTGGAACAGGAAAGTCACATCTCATAAAATGCATCTACTCAGGAGCATCTAAGATACTGTGCAAACTGCCGAGACGTGCTGAGGAGGCTGACATATCAAACCTCACTGTCCTGTTGACTGCTTTCACTGGAACCGCAGCCTTTAATATATCAGGTTCAACACTGCACTCTCTGCTCAAGCTGCCCAGAAGCCTAAAACCTCCATTTCAAGGACTTGGTAATAAACTGGATGAGGTCAGATCAGATCTGTTAAATGCTGAAATCATCGTCATTGATGAAGTGTCCATGGTGTCAAAGCCACTTTTTGCATATGTGGATGCCAGACTGAAACAGATTAAAGGCAGTCAAAAACCATTTGGAGGGATGTCAGTAATCGCTGTTGGAGACTTCTATCAGCTACCACCAGTGAGACACAGTAAACCTCTCTGCGTCCAAGAGCCTTTACAAATAGACCTGTGGAGTCATTTTAAGATGGTGACACTGACTGAGATCATGCGGCAGAAAGATGATGTGGTCTTTGCAGAGATGCTGAACAGGATCCGTGTGAAAGACAAGTCAGATGAGTTGTCAGAAGCAGCCAGAGCTATGCTGTCACAGACCGTCACTGAACCAGCACTTTGTCCGAATGATGTCCTGCACATTTTTGCAACAAATAAACAAGTAAATTCACACAACTCTGCGACATTAGCTCTGCTCCATTCTCATATCACTGCCATTGATGCAGATGACTATAAAAAGGACCCACAGAGTGGCACAATCGCACGACAAGTTGAACCATTAAAAGGAGGCAAAAACGATTTACCAGATTCACTTGATGTTGCTGAAGGTGCACGTGCCATGCTCACCAGAAACATCGATGTCTCTCAGGGATTAGTGAATGGATCCTCTTGCACGCTAGAAAGGATAATTACCTCTGAGCAAAGTGGTTTTACACACGTCTATGCTTAGGCTCAAGATGGATGATGAAACAGCTGGAAGGATTTACCGCAATAGAGCACCTGGAGGACCTGATAATCTTGTATACATTGACAGAGCGGAGGAGGATATGAAACAGAAAGGAGTGGTACGCAGACAGTTTCCCATCAAACTTGCCTTTGCTTGCACGATACATAAGGTTCAAGGTATGACAAAGACATCAGCTGTAATCTCACTGAAACACATATTTGAACCTGGCATGGCTTATGTAGCTATCAGTAGAGTGACCTCTCTCAGTGGACTGTACATGCTGGATATAGATGAGAGCAAAATCTATGCCAATCAAGAAGTCACTGCAGCCTTAGAGACCATGACACATGTCAACTTGGACAACATGATGCCTCTTCTACATTTCAAACAAACGCTGAGCAGACATGACACTCTGACCATTGTTCACCACAACACAGAAGGACTGCCATCACATGTGAATGACATCAAGAGCCATCATGAACTGTGTCTTGCCGATGTTCTGTGTCTCACTGAAACTCACCTACAAGGCTCCTTTGTTGCAGAAAGCCTCCATTTAGAGGGCTACAATATGTTCAAGCGCAACAGACACATGTCGTACACAAATCTCCCACAAATGGCAAACAGAGGTGGTGGCGGAGTCGCTATTTATGTGAGAAACCACTTTCAGGTACGTGAAAAACAGTATCTACATAATGTGACTGATCTTGAGTTTGTAGTTCTGAAGGTTGAAGCCCCTGTGAGTGCACTAATTGCAGCTGTGTACAGACCTCCAGACTACAGCATTGCATCATTCCTGTCAAACCTGGTAAGCCTTTTGGATTCACTGGAGATAATGGATTGCAACCCCATCATTGTCTGTGGTGATTTCAATGAGAATCTCTTATCCAACGGAAGTGTGCCAATACTGGAGATGTTTCGGTCAAGGGGATATGCCCAACTGATCACTGCTGCAACCACAGAGAAGAACACACTGCTGGACCTCACTTTCATCTCTCAACCATAACACTGTCTCACTTCAGGTGTCATGAAAACGTACTTCAGCTATCACAATCCTGTGTACTGTGTAATCTCCTGCAGAGATGAGTCTTAACAACATTGAAAAATACTCGGGATTTGTGACTAAACTAATACTTACCATAGGAAGTATAATTATAATTATAGAACTAATGAAGAATAACACATGGCAGCATAGCAGGTAAGGGCCATCAAAAATAATCAAAAAGGCTAAATTGTTTTAGAGATAATGGACTAATGGACTAATGGACTATATTCAAAGCACATTTTGGCCTGTGCATTTATCAGGGTGGGTTTGGGTCAGGGTTGATAAATGCACAGGCCAAAACTATTTCAGCAGCTGTATACAGCTGCCAACATTTACTGTAGCAAAAATACATAAGATAGTATGTGTTTTCAATGTAACACATACTTTCCGATGTACTTCAACCTACCAGTTGAAACCCCACATTCCCACCAAATTTCCCACTACACTCTTTAGCAGGGTGGGTGGCCTTCCCAGATACTCTAAATTATGCAAGTTTCTGTCCTCCGGAGAGGTGACACAGTGCTCCTCTGTGAGGACACCTGCCCACCTTGGTCCTATATTCTTCAGTACTGTGAGGATCAACTCATGACCATCAACAACATGGTGCCACAGACGAGGCAGCTGCACCGGCTTGACTGTCAGTCAATGATAATCGTCAGTCGACAATGGAGCCATCACTGCTGGATCACATAGAGACATGTGCTTCCCCCTCTCAGAGCAAAGTTTTCTCCATAACTAAGCATAAGGTAGGCCATTATGGGGTTATTTTTGAACAAATATGCTTGTGTGTGCTTTATATAACAGTTTTTGTAGCTTTTGACTTTACAGTTACAGTTTGGAGTATATTTTGAATCAAGTTCTTTCTTCAGGTTAGGGTTGTGATCCAGCCGATCCACAGCTGAGACCTCCAGACTGCCCAGAGAGCTAAACATGCATAAGACATTCAGTCCTTCAGAACTTCTCTGTGTGAGGTGGCTCTGGAGGGAAAGTGGATTTCTGCTCTGCAGCAGTGTTCAAGGTAGTTGATTACCTTGTATGGTGCAACTGTGTGCACCGTATTGTGTCATCGTTTTCAGATTATAAACTTTGTGTTGTCTTTTCTCAGGGCGAGCTCCATTCCCCTGCCTCTCAACGCCTCTGTGTCGGTGACACTGTCCTCACGCCAAACGTGACTGGATAATAGGGAGCAGCAGTTCTTCCAGCCACTGAACATGTCAAAGGTCATGACTTCACATCCATTTACATCTTCACACTGACAGTGTGCTCTGTTGACAAAGTTGTGGTTTGTGGCAGCAATGAACAGATTGAACAAACAGCATCATGACAGAATCACTAGTGAAGATCACTCTACTGACCCATGGACAAAATAACCAAACCTGAAGTATAGGACACCAGTTTAGTCTGTTTTGTTAATATTTGCCTTTTATTTTGTATTTCATGAAAATGTATGTTATTTTTTTTATTTTTCATTTCATCCTTTCCATCTTTATCTGTTGGCTATCCTACAGATGACACAGATAAGGGGGAAATCATTTCCATTATGTCAGCTGCCACATGCATCTAAACTTGCTACCCTGTAGGGGGGACCATTTAAAAAATAGTAATCATTAGTGTGGGGTTTCAGCTGGTAGGTATACTAAAGGTTTTTCACCATTGTATAGTTAGCCTTGGGCTAGTGTAAAACCTTCTGAAAAGCAGTTATGGATAAGCCCAGTGCTGAGACTGTGCACTCAAAGCTGAGGGTATGGTCTTGAGAATGTCCCAAACACATGGCTTGGATATGAGTCCTGTTACATGATTTGATTGGGAAACAAACCTGGAGACCTGAAGTCACAAAAGTGATGTTAACTTTAAAAAGTAAAGGTTAACCTAGCTCTGAGTGAGATGGACTAATGCACAATTGAAATGACAGTGTTGATCTGACTGTCAGTCCAGGGCTACTGGAATCTGAAGCCATAAACTAAAGGGGCTACTTAGCCTAAGGCTAACTACAATGTGAAAAGTCTTCTATGGTAGGGCTGAACAATATTAGAAATCACTGAAATTACAGTATCATCAGGCATAAACATTGGGGTCATTGCCCAATTCTGTCACCCAGTATATACCCATCACTCTTTTTATCCCTCTTTAAAAAAGCAACAAATAGCAAATAAACAAACAAAGAAACAAACAGAAGAACCCACAAACATAAGAAGAGGTTGAGTGAACAGTTACCTAAGAATACATCTTGCCTGCACATGCCTGGTTGTACTGATTGTGATAATATATATTTTATTGAGCCCTGCCTTAGGAAATATTTTGAAACCACTATGGATTTTGATTTTGAAAATGACTGCTTTCATGTATTTTCTATATATATTTCTCATATTTGTGTCTTAGTAATTTGTTTTATAGCTTTTTCTTTGATTTATTTCCCAATAGGAAACTTAATGATAATCACATTTTTTGAATTTTTGAATTTGAATTTTGAATCATTTGAAGTTTTGCTTGTTTCTCTGAACCAAGTAGTGGGCAAGGACGAGTCAAATAATTCATAGAGATGAACCCAAAAGTCACTTCAAACCCAGTTTACTAAAAAACTTACAGTCTCATAACCTTTGTTATGTCAAAGTTTGCTGAATGGGTTTTAAAAAATCTCTTCCCCCAGTGCTGAAACATTACTTTGTGGTTGTTACGAGGTGCAGAGCTTTTAAGAATTTTTCATTTGTTTACTGATTACTTGCTAGAGGCATAGTGGATTTTGGTTTTGCAATGCCTGCTTTCATGTATTTTCTTATAAATTGTTTATTGGTTGGTGTTCGACAGAAAACAGAAAATATATTCAATTCATTCAAATAATCAACCAATTCCACAAATCATAGAAAATGTCCCGAAATACACTTAAGACCCTAATTAATTAGCTGAACTTTGTCTCGAGATATATTTCTAATTTTCTTTCTTTCTTTCTTTCTTTCTTTTGTTGTTGTTTTGTTTTATACTTTTTTTTTCTTAATAAGTCAAAGTTGACTGAGGTGCCTTCACAAAAATCTTTGCGCTCTTACATGCATTTGATAGTGGTAATCATACCATTTTACCATAAAATCCTTTTAAGGTTCCTTCTGGTTGATCAAAGTGCCCCCACGTTGTGGGATATTACCTTAATAATGTTCAGTATCATTTAATTACCTTCAAGTCACTTGAGTTATGTTCACATCATTTTAATGTCATCAAATTGAGTTTAATCAGATTCGTTAACTTTTTAATTCTGTATGGGCAATACAATATGCATAGGCAAAGTATTCAATCATGTTTTCACAATGTATTACAATAGATATAAATTAGTTTCAACAACTGAACAACTATCCACTTTTGATTCATGATTTATTATCAAATAATCAGTTTAGTAATTATTGTGTAATGAAGTCGTAACTCTCACGTGAATAGATTTGTAATTATTTTGTAAATGTTTTTGAAATATGTTTTGATTCCTATTTGTGTATCTCATCAGTTTGTAATTTGACTTCTAGTGCTTTATTACTGTTGATACTTCAATTAAATCTTGAAATGCTCTAATTACTGTGGGAATTGCAAACTGACACAAATAACCCTAACCCTGACAAAATAATAATCAGATAAAAGACAATTAAAATGTTTGTAATGAAGTTTCTTGTCTCTTCATGATTTGGTATAATATTAAGACAAATACTTCAGTCCATAATGTCTTCTATAACTACAACTGCTGCTGCTGCTGCTGCTACTACCAATAGCTGTACTTTTCTGCCTTTTCAGCTTTTGAAAAAGTGTCTTTTTTCACCTTTTTAAGCTCTTTCAGACCCCTTACTCTATAGCTTTTTAGCCTTTTCAGATATTCATCTTTCGGCCTTTTCAACTCCTTCAAACATTCCGCTTCATGTTCACCTATGAAAATCTTCAACTTTTTCAAGTCATTTAGCCCTTTTCAACTTTTCTGTCTCTTCATCTTTTTAAAATGTTCATCCTTCTGCCTTTTCAGCTTCTTCATACATTCAGCTTCATGTTCAGCTACAGAAAGTGCTGACACAGCATTCACACTATTGTTCTTCTGGAGTTTATTAGTGTGAATGCTTGCAGCATTCACACTATTGTTCTTCTGGAGTTTATTAGTGTGAATGCTTGACACTATTGTTCTTCTGGAATTTCTTTTTCTTTTTTTTATTATTATTATTCCTGCTTCCGTACGTATTTTGTCCGCTTTCTTCTCCTTCAAATCTTGAGCTATTGAAACCATTCAAATATCAAAATGTGCAGCTTTTTAAGGACATTTTCTACTTTTGGAAATATTAAGCTTTTTATGCAAAATTTTTCCCATTCATCCTTATGGGGATTTTTTCAAATTTCATTCTGCTATAACTTCAGCATACGTTCAGCTATTCAAACCATTCAAATATTAAAATGTTCAGCTTTTTCAGCTCTTTCAGCCTTGAGCTTTTCAGCTTTTCAACTTTTCAACTTTTCCAGAAATTCAGCTTTTTCCCAAAAAAATTTAACATTGCCGCAAATGGGAAAGCTTCAAATCGTCTTCAAAACTCATCGCTTTTCAACCTCTTTTTGCTCCTCATACATTGAGCGAGAGACACCATTCTAACTTTAAAGCACTCAGCAGATCTTGAACTATTGGACCTGTATTCAGTTTTTAAAAATCTTGTACGGTCTTGAAATAATCGCAATTTTAGTTTGAGCGACTTTTAGCCCGTCTTCTGCGTTTATAATGGGTGTGTATTGCGTCGGCTAGAGTGAGTGACATCACCAACTGCCGCACGCCAGAGTGTAGAGCTGTGTCGAAAAAAATGTTCAAACTTGTTTTCAGCTTGAGTTTGATCCCTCACCTTTTACTTGACATAGACAATATATAAATAGAAATGTAGGAAATCTTGTGGGCTTTCAGCTGATGGTCTCATTTCAGATGTGGGACTTACGGTTTTGGATCTAGAAGCCCGAGAGCGACAGCAACTCTCGCTGCTGTCCCATAAGCCGCAATGTTAATTTTGAGCCGAATTTTCCGGAAAATAGCAGACGGTACCTGATTGGTCTATCGCTCTCCCACCCTCATTTTACACTCTTCAGAAATAAAAACGACATGACCGTGTTCAGCAACTCCTCCTGTCACTCACCATACAATTATTTTGACGATAACCCTCACAGTTTTTTCAGAAATCGCAGGAGTTTGGGAGGCGTTCTCCCATTCATTTCTTATGGGGGACATTTTCGTCTCTGTCCCTGGTCCTGATACAGCATGTCTGCAGCCATTTCAAGCTGTTCCTGCCTTTAACGTATCACCTTTCAGCCTTTTTTCACCTTTTTAATCTCTTTCTGCGGCCATACTCTGCAACTTTTCGGCCTTTTTCAGTCGTTTTTCACCTTTTTAAGCTCTTTCTGCCTTTAACTTTCCTCATCACCCAGAAATCGCAATTTCTCTCGTTAAATCATGCATATTGGTGTTGAAACTTGCCTGAAAAGCTGGAGTTTGAAAGTGGCTTATTTTTTTCGCTTTGGCTCTTTTTCCGAACAGGAATAGCGCACAATAGTGCGCGTTCCTAAAGCACGAGATTTTGACTCTGCTCCTGTGATGACGTTACCACAGGAGGCTACTTTCATAAGCATCGGCTCACAGCCGTCCTCAGCCAGACTTTCTGAGTGAGCACGCCGAATCTGCTTATTTCTCTGTCATTTTCACTATAGGCTTACAGATAAAAGCAGCTGCATACTCAACATGCAGCGAGGCATTACCAAATGAACACAGATTAATTTGTCCTGAACGGACAAAATAACAGCCAGTCTCGTGCCAGAACTGCCTGCAAAACATGAAAACGGGGAATGACGGAGCGGAGTGCATAGAAAAACAAAGCGCACACAGTATTCCACCCTCCCACACAGCGCGCTGATTGGCTAGCACACCGACAATCAGAACGGCCATTCAGCTGGCACACAACCAATCAGAGAATCCAAACACTTCAGATGTCCATCGGTTGGGCTGGTATGTTCCTGCCTTTAAGCTCTTTCCGCCTTTAACTTTTCACCTTTCAACCTTTTTCCACCTCTTCAAGCTCTTTCATCCCTCTTTCTCGACAACCTTTTGGCCTTTTCAGTCTTTTTTCACCTTTTAAAGCTCTTTCTGCCCTCTTACTCAAGAGACTTTTCGGTCTTTTCAGTCTTTTTTCACCTTTTTATGATCTATCAGACATCTTACTCTACAGCTTTTTAGCCTTTTCAGATATTCATCTTTCTGCCTTTTCAACTCCTTCAAACACTCTGCTTCATGTTCAGCTATGAAAATCTTGTTCAAACATCAACATGTTCAAATTTTTAAGCTCTTTCGGCCGTGACCTTTTCAACTTTTCAGCTTTTCAGAAGTACATTCAGCAGATTTCGCTTCAGACTTCAGCATTCACACTGTATTTTCGTAGGAAATGCAAATTTTTCTAGTTATCATTCCTCTTCCGTACATTTTTTGTCCGTTATCTTCTCCTTCAAATCTTGACCGATTCAAACCATTCAAATGTCAAAATGTTCAGCTTTTTAAGGACATTACTGCTTGTATTTTTCTCATTTCAATCTTTCATACTTTTGGAAATATTCAGCTTTTTCTGCAAAATTTTCCCCATTCATCCTTATGGGGATTTTTTCAAATTTCATTCTGCTATAACTTCAGCATATGTTCAGCTATTCAAACCATTCAAACATTCAAATTTTCAACTTTTCAACTCTTTCAATAATTCAGCTTTTTCCAAAAAAAATTTAACATTGAATCAAATGGGAAAAGCTTCAAATCCTCTTCAAAACTCATCGCCTTTCAACCTCATCTTGTTCCTCATACGTTGAGCGAGAGACACCATTCAAACTTTAAACCAGTGTCAAGACCTTGAACTAGTGCCGATGTATTCAGTTTTTAAAAATCTTGTATGGTTTTGAAATTGTCGCAGTTTTAGTTTTAAGAACTTTTAGCTCCTCTTCTGATTTTATAATGGGTGTGTATTGCGTCAGCTAGAGTGCGTGACATCATCGCCAGAGTGGGGAGCGGCTTTCGGAGATAGGAATGAAAATTGTCTTCAGCTTGATACTAAATCCACATCTTTTACTTGACATAGACAAAAATGCATAGAAATGTAGGAAATCTTGTTGGGTGTCAGCTGGTGGTCTTATTTCAGATGTAGGATTTACGGTTTTGGATTTAGAAGCCCGAGAGCGACAAGAAGTTGAAATAAAGCCCCATAAGCCGCAATGTTAATTTTGAGGCTAAATTTCTGGAGGATCGCAGACGGTACCTGATTTGTCTCTCGCTCCTGTGCCTTCATTTCTCACTTGACAGAAATAAAAATGCCATGAGCGAGTTCAGCCATGTCTCCTCTAACTCATCATGTAAATATTTTTGCCATAACCATTACAGTTTTTTCAAAAATCGCAGGGGTTTGGGAGGTGTTTTCCATTCATTCTAATAGGGATCTCTTCATCTCTGGCTCTCCTACTTCTCCCGCGTGTGTATCTCAAGAGTGCGTGTGTAGTGCCTGAGCTGGAGTGGATGACATCATCTTTCGAGTGGGGAGCAGCTGGAAAATCTGGAGGAAGACTTTTCTTCAGCTGGATTTGGATCCCACATCTTTTACTTTACATAGACGATGCAGCCATTTTAAGCTCTTTCTGCCTTTAACTTTCCACCTTTTCAGTCTTTTTTCACCTTTTTAAGCTCTTTCAACTCAATTACTCCACAACTTTTCGGCCTTTTCAGTCTTTTTTCACCTTTTTAAGCTCCTTCTGCCTTACACTTTCCACCTTTTCAGTCTTTTTTCGCTTTTTTAAGCTCTTTCTGCCTTTAACTTTCCACCTTTTCAGTCTTTTTTCACCTTTTTAAGCTCTTTCTGCCTTTAACTTTCCACCTCTTCAGTCTTTTTTCACATTTTTATGCTCTTTCTGTCCTCTTACTCTTCAACTTTTCTGCCTTTTTTCACTTTTTTAAGCTCTTTCAACCCTGTTATTCCACAACTGTTTGGCCTTTTCAGACTTTTTCACCTTTTTAACCTCTTTCAGCCCTCTTAGTCTAAAGCTATTTAGCCTTTTCGGATATTCATCTTTCTGCCCTTTCAACTCCTTCAAACATTCAACTTGATGTTCAGCAATTAAAATGTTCAACTTTTTCAAGTCTTTCGGCCTTGAACTTTTCAACTTTTTCAGCTTTTCGGCAGTACATTCAGCAGATTTCGCTTCATCCTTCAGCATTCACACTGTATTTTCGCAGGAAATACCATTTTTCTAGTTGGTTGTGAATGAAGAAGGCATTCACAACATATGTTCTTCGTTTTCACGGAATTCTTTAATTTTCTTATTATTTGTTGTGAATGCAGAAGGCATTCACAACATATGTTCTTCGTTTTCACGGAATTCTTTAATTGGTTGTGAATGCAGAAGGCATTCACAACATATGTTCTTCGTTTTCACGGAATTCTTTAATTTTCTTCTTCTTCTTCTTCTTCTTCTTCTTCTTATTATTATTATTATTATTATTATTATTATTGGTTGTGAATGCAGAAGGCATTCACAACATATGTTCTTCGTTTTCACGGAATTCTTTAATTTTCTTATTATTATTATATCTTCCGGGTCAGAAATTTCAAATCTTAACTCCTTCCACATTTTTCAACGGATTCACTCCATTCAAACACAGAACATTCATCTCAATTGGGAATCAATTGCGTCTATTTTTCTAATTGATATCATTCATAATTTCAGAAATATTAGACATTTTTCGGCCTTTTTTTCCCATTCAAGCAGATGACGGAATCTTCAAAAATCTTCGATTTTCACACTTTTTCATGCATTTTCAAAGCTAATCTAATAATTCATACGTCCACATTAAAACTCCATTCAAACTGTGAGACGTTCACAAAGATTAGGACTTTCTTCCCTGAATTCAGCTTTTTCACAGCATTCATACTTTTTGCACAGTCGCACTTCAAACATTGGAAACTTTTCAGCCACTTTGAGATTTTTGCATTGGTGTGTATGGGGTGGAATGTTGACAGCCAGAGTGCAGAGGCCAACTGACAGAGTGGAAAGGAGCTGCCCCATATTCAGAAAATCTCGTCTTCAACTCGCCACCATTTCCACAATGTTCACTCCAGCAGAAAAATAAAAACACCAGCTTGTAGGTACACTCGTGCTCGTGCTTACAGCGGATCTCTGGAGGCAATCGGACAAAAACTTTTGGCTCGGTGGGCATTTTACTGACAGGAACACCGACCAACTGACGCAT